>JAGGAV010015841.1:0-12481 GCA_017657295.1 Termitomyces sp. DKA64
CATTCTTGCCTTGACTCCATCTTGTCTTGTCTGCCTCCACTCCCTCTGACAATCACCTGAATTCCTTTCAAGCCTAATACTGTTACAATCTCCATTCATAACTCTATTCATGTCTACAGGACTCCATACAACCCTATCCAACTCCAGACTCACTCTACAATCAATCCTGGAACCCATCAAAACACCCCTGATTCCCTATCAACTCTCCAGTCCTGCTCCCATTGCTCACGTGACCCCTGATTGCCTGTATATCCAGAACTCACTTCCAGACTTGTACTTGAAGCACCTCCAAGCCCAGCCTTTGTTGTACCTTGTCCTGGACTTTTCTGGACCTCCCCAGACTTGCTCAGATTGCCTCCTTGGCTCCCCCCTTGCAAGTACCTGACACCTGAACCTCTCTGGAATGCTAGGTCATAGGTGCAGGATGTTGTGTCCACCTAGTAAGGACTTGCCCAGTGCAGCTGAGCCCTTGTGGTCAGCAGAACCTGACAGGTGAGTGTGAGGGTGCAGGTGTGTGGTGGGGGTGCAGGTGTGTGTGAAGATGTAGGTGTGTATAAAGGAGAGGGGGAACAAGGGAAGCATGGTGGTGGATGCATATTGGTGGTAGCATTAGTGCAGGTATGGGGATGTATATGCATGGAGGTAGTGGTGGTGGCAGAAAATTGGGCTGTGCCTGCACACCTTCAAACAGAACATGCAACAAGTCAAGTGAGACATGGCCCTTGTGGTGCCACATTCCAATTTCACTCATTGTGCCTGGGATCAGGATCAGGATCAGGGTGTCAGTATTTGTGGGGCTCAGGCTTTGATGCAGAGTGTATTGAGGAGTTTGGGTGTGTTTGGGTTTGGATTCTGGGGAGGAGAAGGAAATCAGACATGTTACATTTGGGATCAGACTCAGTTGTTGTATCTTTGGTGTTTGGATTAGATTCTTGCTCTTGATCAGGTTTTGCTGCATCTGCATGCTCAGTCTCACCAAGATCATATGGATCCACTGCTTCAAACCATTCTGCCTCAAGTTGCTCAATGTTGTCCAATGACACAAGGTTTTTCACTCATCACATATTTTGGAAGAAAAATTTGAGGATTTTTTGACTGTGATGTACTGAACCTTGTATCATAATGAATTAGATTCTAAAGATCATTGTGAGACAAAAATACTGCTGACTGACCATGCATTCAATGCTCTTTTTGGGCTCTTCAATAAATGAGGGGTGATGTATTGATATCCCAGGAATAACTGTAAAAAAATGACTCTTAATCGTAGACCCAACGGAGCATTTCATTAATGAACATCATACTTTCCTCCTTACCACCTGCATTGAGTCTCTGTCAGAATCCAAAGTGCTGCCCACAGGAATCATTTATAGATAGCAATATAATTCTCTTTATTGAGTGTTCTTTTCTCATTGTTCTTGCATGGATTTCATTAGTGATATTCCTGAATAGCACTCGTGCTGAATTATATACCTAACATTTCAATCATACATGGTCAAGAATCCATTTTCCACCCCTTCCTGCACACTGTTTATCACAAGAAACACAGTAAACTACCATTGTATCTCGGCCACTTGAATTCTTTTCCTTGAATTCCAGTATCAGATTGTCCAGAATATTGATACGGCCCACCGTTTTCGCTGCAGATTGATGTGCTGGTCTGACACTGTTCACATCCTCCAATGTAACCTTTCTCTCCTTGTGCATTACATCACGTAATACGTTTACTAAAAGATTTCCTGTCAGAGTAGGCACTAATGGAGTCACTTGTTTTATTTCTTCGTCAGAAAATAGAGGCTGTGAAACATCCTAATTAATCTTACGATCCGTGGACCCATACAGCCAAACAACTTACATGAGGTCATTCAATAGTTTCAACAGCTTGCTTATATGGTTGGTCCAATCTTTCCTTTCCAAGCTATTTGACTCCCCGATCGTGTCCTCAACAAGTCTGAGAAAGTCAATTAGTTCTGCCGAACCTGTTTTAACGGATTCACGATCGAAAAGTTTCTGCCTTTGTTCCAGAGCATGACACAAGCTTTAGACAAGAGCCCAGAATATACAGAAGGCCTCAGAATAGTGTGAATTTTACAGTTCTCTAAGTTCCAAACATATTCTAGATTTTTCACATAAATCACACGATGTTTCAGGACCAACAAAGTTTTCAACATCGGAGTTTTCAACCCAGCACTACTATGTACATACGATCGCCGATCACCCCGGCGGCCTCCTTACAAATGACGGAAGCGATCGTCAGTTCTCTCATTAATCCTCCCTTGTTTCCCTTCCGAGTAATTGCATTTTGTGAACTACTGGTTCATACTCATTCCGTTTTTAGGCCGGATAATTTCATCAGCAAGGCTATTTGTCACAATATGCCAATGTGGCCGTTTGTACCCTCTTATTTGACCATCGCCGAAGAGAAGAGAGCCAAGCAAAATGAGATTCTGACATCTGTTGGTCTATCCCAAGGGTCGTCTCCAGAATATAACAAGTTCACTAATGCAACTGGTCAGTGCGCAGTCGAGTCGTCTGCTTCTTTCTGACCCGTACATATTTAACTTCAGCCATTGAGATCGTCACTCGCATTAAAACAGGTGAATGGACTGCATCTCAAGTAATCGAGGCATATATTCTCCGTGCTGCGCAAGCACATACGGCAACAAACTGCCTTACCGAAGGTCTGTCTTTCTCGTGGGTTCAAAGAGCTGTGGTGAAACTAATTTGGTCTTACAAGTTATGTTTGACTGGGCCAGGGAGCAAGCAAGAGACCTCGACAATGAATTTTCTGTAACGCATAAACTGCGTGGGCCATTGCATGGTGTACCAGTCAGTCTACGACACGACAGAGCAACTCGGAGTCGCTGATATTTTCGTCCACATGAATTATTAAGACTAGTTTCAAGGATCAGTGTAAGTGACGCCGCCGTTGACGTTATGCATTGTCTTGACTGAATGGTAGTTGATATTATTGGCTATGATTCCACAATCGGATTTACTCAATGGGCAAATAAGCCAGCGACAGCCAATGCAGATGTATGTCCTCAGCGTCTAAGTATGAATATTTAGGATCTATTTAACTCGCGAGCTGGCAGCTTGTTGCACAATTTCTTGCAGCTGGTGCCGTTTTGTTTGTAAAGACCAATGTCCCCCAAACTATGTTCGCGTTTGAGTGCTCAAATCCGCTCTGGGGCCGTTCGACCAATCCTCACAATGATCAATATACTTGTGGTGGGAGCTCTGGTGGTGAAGGTGCTTTACTAGCCATGGATGGTTCTGCTATTGGTATCGGTAGTGACATTGGTGGAAGTCTCCGAATACCAGCGGCTTATTGTGGAATCTATTCCCTGAAGCCTAGCACGGGTCGGATCAGCTTTGCCGGGACTCGAGGTTTGTCTCTCAAGTTATACCGTTCATGTTTAAAGCTGATCTCCTTGACAGGCCCTGTTAAAGGTTTCGAGGGGATCAGGACAGTTGTTGGTCCAATGGCTCGGTGAGCCTTCTCGTGAAGTAACTTGTTAGATGACTCATATGTTCTAGTTCCGTTGAAGATCTTCAGCTGGTCTCGAAGGTTACCTTCGGTGTCCAGGGTAATGAACAGAGTATCGCACCAATTCCCTACCGCCATATCCAACTATCTCCCAAGTTACGCTTCGGTTATTACATTTCAGGTCCGCAATTCCTCTCGACGATGAGAATAGTCAACTGTTGATTCCCTGAATGCTAGATCATTTTGTCAAGGCGTCGCCTGCGTGTCAACGAGCCGTTCTAGAGACTGTCGAGGCGCTTCGAAAGAAGGGCCACGAGTGTATTGAGGTCGATGTGCATGGTGGTGAGTCTCTCCCTGTTACATCCCAAGCGAGTTTGATGAAATCTTATTTTTGCCCATAATATTCAGCTCCAGAAGCATTCAATATCTTTGTTGGACTAACGTCTGCGGATGGGTACAAGACAATGCTCAGTCACTTGGGACCAGATCCAAAGGTCCGTAGTATAATTTGACACTTGGGCGTCACACAATTGATGACGACGCAATTTTTTGTAATTCTCAAATAGGAAAATAGTCTATGGCTAGTGACATCTTCGCCTAAGCTTCCCTGTGAGCGACAGTGACCATCTTTCCTGGATCCGAATAACAAGAACTCTTCTTTCTCTCAGCGTTCGCCCGGTCATTTATGGCCTGGGCGATGGAGACAGTTCTTGGGGACAAGATATTTGCAAACATACTAAGAACCACGCGCGTACGTCCAGTGGGTGAATACACCACGTTAGTGGCGGAACGAGAAGCATTCATAAAGGCTTTCTCTCGCGAGGTGCACCCATCCACAATGAAAATTCGAACGGCTTGCTAACTTGTTGACTCTTTTGAGGTGTGGAGTAAGCATGATTGTGACGGAATCATCGCGCCAGTGCAAGCTGTGCCACAACTTCCTCATGGGTACGCCGCACTTAATCTTTCGCGACACCGCTTGTTCACCTGACAATCCATAGCGGATGCGACAACTTCAGTGCTCTTGCCGCGGCAACTATACTTTACAATGTTCTGGATCATCCTGCGGGCTGTCTTCCCGTGACTCATGTTGACCCTTCAAAGGATCAAATAACTCCTGAATGGACGACTGGTCCGGGGCACGGTTCCTCATTTCTAGAGAGGGGAGTTTTCTATTCAAAGACGCCGCTCTATGACCCAATCCAATGTGCTGGCATGCCTGTCGGAATCCAGATCGTCGGCAAGAGATGGGAAGAGGAAAAGGTTCTAGAAATGATGCACATCGTCGACGATGCACTTGGGAAAGACCGTGGTTTTGGGGCGGGAAGCTGGAAGCCACAGGCAAAAGACAGGAGCTCCTAGATGCCGTTTACCGGTTAGGCAGATTATTCACAATCTTTGTACTAGAAGATTATGTCTATTTGCGTGCAATCCAAGGGAACTTAGGCTTTGACTTTGATCGAATGCTTCCAGACGTCGATCGTCGTACTTGTCGTTTGTCTTCGCCGATATACTGGACCCTTGAGCTCGCGAGCTCCAGTCTAACGGTTTTCTTGGATATAAAAGAAAATCTTGGGACAATGATCAAATTCGAGCCATCAATGAAGCTATATATGATCAAAGTCTTGCGAATACACAGTAGGGAATTCCGGCAGGTTGAAGTCGCTCCTTAGGTCAGATAATAGCAGTTCAAATAAAAATTGACGATTTTGAGAACGACACCCGAATGCATTTTCAGATGGCTCTAATAGATCACTCCAATGTTTTGATGTATGACTGATTTTGTTCATGTTGTGGGACGTCCTGCGCGGCGATCTTCTTTCCTTTGCTTGATCTAGAGTCATGAGGGTCTAAAAAGGGGGAAAAAAAGAGCACAGTGTAGTGGACATACCCAAGATCTCTTGCAGTCACGGTAAGCCTGGAAGTAGTCAAGACAGAAGTCCCTGTCGTAATCATTTCGGCTCATGCAATCCATGGATGCTTTGGCAGCGGCAGCACAAGGGCTACAAAAATTTCATCATTCAAGGAGTTGCCAGGGTGCTTGAGGGGACGTAGATACTCAATGAACTGTGAGGCTACATGGCGGCCCTAGACTCGAATCAGTGACTACCTTTTCAGCTAAACTCAGCACCATACTTGGAATTGCTCTCTGTAATTGAGAGGCTTCACATTATCCTCAGGGTGCGATATTGTTTCTTCGCTTTTACCCATGTGGTCGACCAGAAAGAGGTCTTACATACGCGGAGTTCAACCTGGTTGATCAATATTCAATTCTCACGCATCCTCTTTCCCTTCCATAGCTCTACCCTGCTCAACCTTTTGTGCTTCAAACGAGACCTCAATTTGAAATATCACACATAACACTTAAACTAAGCACGAAAAAAAAATTAAGGATCTTTGACCTCCCGAAAAGTTCGCGATCAATCTCTAGGCAAAGGTGGGGGCTCGTCCGGCTGTGGGGCGAAGATCAGGTTAAGGGGTGGTGTCGTCTGGCTGTCCTCGCTGAGGAGTGTCGCGATAATCGATCTTCCCGCAAAAGATCGTCCTGCGAGGCTCTTTAAGGCAGTATTTGCGCCCGACGGTTGGGCAAATTTGACATATACCCGCCCGACACCTGCTGCCTCATCCAGTCGTGCAGCATCTTGGGCCGCCATATGTCCACCTTCACCCGGAGCCCACTTACTCTTGTCCTTCTTGACTGGCCGAGGTATGCGCAGATCCTCCACTGCACCAAACTTGGAACATTCCTCCTTGATGTCCTCATACAGGTCACCATACTCCTGGTCATCGACGAGGTCATCTGGTGTTACCATATTTAACATGAGCAAGATACGCGCTTCAGCGGCATTATCGCTCCCCGCTGGCATAATAGGTCGCGGAATCTCGGGAAATTGATCATAGGGAAGGTTGGGGATCATGCCTGGCTGGCCTGGTTTGGCACCAACAGAAGCCCGTTGCACGACGAGGTAACGGTCGCCAATTTCCATGCCGTTCAAACTTTGAATGGCAACATCAGTGACATTCACATCTGCATATTCAAAGAACGCGAAGCCCTGGGGCCGAAAAGGTCAGGTTGATCTGATAGTAACCTGAAGATCGCATGCATTACCTTTGAAGGTCCGTTGCCGTTTTCACGGACAAGGTTGAAGGCCTTGAGTTCTCCGAAACTCTTCAACAGCTCCATAACTTGTTCTTCGTTCAAGTAGGTTGGGAGGCCACCAACGAAAACCTTGTTGATTGAATCTGGCACGTTGGTTGACACTATGCCCGGAACATGAACGCCAGGGGATGCAGTAACCATTTCGCCGCCGTAGTCCTTGGGTCTACGGATTTTTAGAGGACCATTTATGAAGATAATTCCGTCAAACGCCATAGCAGCCGTCGCATCCTCGGCGCTACGAAACTATACAAGCAATTGAGAGTCAGTCAACCCATGAGTATGTATTACGCACCTCGACAAAAGCGTAGTTCTTTTCGTAGTTGCACTGAACAGCTAAGACAGGACTACCGGGTCCACCAGTCCCAATAGCCATTTCAATCATCTTAGTGTTGAAGAACTCAGCGAGGTTCTGCTCAGTAACCTCAGGCGTAATGCTGCCAATATAGAGCCTACGCGACTGACGCGACAAGTTGGGGTTTCCACCAATACCCATGCCAAAGCTCGGCACCGGCATTGGGGGGGGAAGACCAGCAACCCCCAGAATGGGAGGAACCTGCGTTCGATTAGCACCGGGGAGGTTGAACAGGCCTGATAAATGAAAAAACATCATTTGAATGCTTGACGAATCTTAAGAGGCATCTTCTCACCTGTTTGTTTTGCTTGCATGGCAGTATACTGCTCATAACCTGGGGCATGAACATCCCAGCCAGTTGCTTTTCGCTTTCGCTGAGATAGAGGCACAGCGCCTTCAGGGGTAGGCGAACGTCGTTCGGGTGTGCCGTAACCATCCCTCCCCCGCCCCCCACGTCCGCGGCGCTCTCTTCCGTCATCCCTGCTCCTGTGGCTATGTCCCCCACCATATTCATCATCGCGTGGACGGATATCGCGACGTCTATCAATATCTTGCTGAGGAGAAGCTCTTGTACGGTCATCATAATCTCGGGGATTGCGACTGTATCGTTCCCGCTCACGCCTGTCCTCGCCTCTCCGGCTACCTCCCCCACCAGTACCTCCGCGGTCATCGTAACGGTCGCCACCTCGCTCCCTATCGCTGCGATGCTCGCGCTCACGATGTCCGCCGCTACCTTCGTGCCGTGAGGAGCGGTAATGGTCTTGACGATATCCACCACGGTCTAGAAGGAAAAAAAAGAAAGAGGGCGCGGGTGAGTAAACGTAGTCGATGACGGCCAGCTCGGTGGGCGTTTATACGATCAATATCCGCGAGAAGATGCTAGCTAGCTAAAAAAGAAAGAGGCATGGTGCATGCAAGGAAAGAGAGAAATGCACCATGAGCTCAACATTCGTGTCTCGGAGCAGGGGAAAAGAAAAATGAATGGAGGGGTTACCTCGAGAGCAACGATAAGATCTCTACCTGCTTGCATGTGTAAGTAGAAAAATGAAAAGGTGCTCACCGTAGTCGTCGCTCGGCATGACTGCTTGCTTTCCTTGAAATTTGTGGTGACGGTACAAGTGAACCTGTAGTTCAAACTCCGCCTACAAACCGTCATTGCCTAACTTCTTCCACCCAGCCTCAAAATTGTAGAATCCATGGCGAACTCGGAATTACCTTATGCTGCCGATGCTGAGATGTCTCTTTCTTATGATGAACTAGAGGTCTCCCTTTTTGTCAGCTTCACCGCACCAGACTTATGCCTTTTCGCAGGTCCTACGGCTACAGTACGAGAAGGAGCTAATACAGGCACACGTTACCGTACAGACCAAATTTAATTTTGCATGGGGATTAGTCAAGAGTCCCATGCGCGAACACCAGGTGGAGGGCTTGCGGCTGCTACAAGGTTTGTGATCACGTTCAACGGCAGATATTTATTTACCTGACTACGATAATCGCTAGATATCTATAGGGCAGAGCCCACCCGGCGTAGAGAATGTCTTTATTACCTTGCACTAGGTCATTATAAGATGGGAAATTTTGAGGAGGCTAAACGCTTCAATGGTCCGCATTCGCGCTGCTCTACTGTACATACGCCGGTTTAACGTTATGTTCTGCAGCTCTCCTGCTAGATAAAGAACCCTCAAATTTGCAAGCACAGTCGCTATGCTCACTAATAGACAAGGCTGTTTCCCGAGGTATGATCATAACTATGCCTCCTGTGACACAACTCACCCCTCCTCACCTTAACAGAGGGATACATTGGTATGGCATTAGTGGGCGGTGCTGCAGCAGTAGGAACACTTCTCCTTGCTGGGCTAATACGGCGAGCACGCAAGTAATCTGTGTCTGCACCTTGTTGACCTGTTTCGATTCTCTTTTGCATGCTCTTCCCTGGGTTGACTCAATCCAAATTTACATTTACATTGGCATCCACTTACATCCAACGCAACACAATACCTGGTTCCATATGTTTATTATAATATTAGACTTGCGCATCAGCAAGTAGTACATGGGACAATGTCAATTCACATCTACCTCTATGAAATTATCTGGTCAATCTCAAGCATGATCAACTTTTTTCCGCCGTCAATATATATTTGTCCAGGCATGCAGAGGTGTGTAGCTGTATCAAAAATGCATAGCTGTGTAAGAGAGTGTGTAGATACCAATATCATGGCATAAGTTACTGTTTACTAGAATATGAGCGACAGAAATACAGTTATGATACTGGTCCCAACCACTCCTCCTCGATCCAGACCTAGGATGAATTTGAAGGGATAACTGAGACATACAAGAGGCCACGTATACTATCACATAAAAAATGTCAGTAACTTCCTAGATTGATACCGTTTCCAAAGTATCGCGTCTCCTAGAATGGACAGTGTTCGTGAATTGGTGTAAAATTAGTGTCAGGTGGGTAGGAATTCCGCTAAGATAGAGGAAGGTGTTCTGGAGGACATCCAAGGCTGTTAAAGCAGTACTTACCAGCCTGCGCATCCATTTGGGCCTTCGTGAACTGGTAATGCCAATTCTTCAGACATGCTGGTCGGAAGGAAGCGACATTACACACCCGAAATTCATAGATACCCAATAAGATAAAGCCTGCTAGAACGGCAAGCTCGAACAAAATCCATACCGCGGCCCAGACTAAAACAGTGTTATGATAATAAACATGTGTATGGACAAGACTTACTATGAGGGCCTATGCGTGGAAATAATAGCGTAAATTGAGAGGCGTCTGAGTCATTTGTCTTGTTGAAGAAACGATCGTCCGCGACATCCCCTACAATACTCATGAGTAGAAATGTGAGATGACACATGATTGGCACTTACATACGACAAAAAGAGAACTACAAAGATGTTTTGAATACCGCAGGAAACAGATGAGTCGAGAAAGCCTTACCTCATTACTCCAACGAATAGACAATACCATCGCAACGGCTGACTTCATAGACATTGAGCAGAGAAGTACAGGAATAAGTCAAAGAACTGACGCATGGTCAATAAACCAAAATCCAACGAGTAGCCCTTCATAGAATACCGTAAGCACTATTGTCCTATTGGCTTGTCAGTACCGAGACGTAAAATGGAAGTGGAGGGGAACTCACAGTTTATCTCTGACAAGTGCCAGGGGCATGAACAACCCTATCCCTAACACAAAGCTCATGACTTTCGCGACAAGCGTACTATATCCCGCAAGAACGAATAGTCCACCAAACAAGGTAGATCCCAGATAACCTGATGCAAGGATGAACGCTGGACGTCCGCCTTCTACAATCGTAGCGCCTCCTATGTGCGGGTCTATAGTGATGCGCAATATTCGCCCCCCCGAAATCACAGCCTAGTTTGTGTTACAAGGATGGTAAATGTGACGCCTGCAGAATGAACGCACTGCAGTTATGTGGCAAAATTCATGAAGTGCAATGGTGAACAATTTCAGAGGATTTATGAGGTTCCGTACAACAGGGACGTTCCAGAAGCCGAAAATGATGACTGCCATCGCAATGATCTAACATTAGACGAGAAGGTTCGCAAGGGTTCGCATTAGTCATAAAACAACTTGGCTCAGGATGCGACACACGACATAGATTATCACGACCTGTTAAATTACTATTTCAGGAACACCTCTTTCCCTGACACAAGTCTACGTACCTGTTCACTGTCCGGCATTATTGGGCTCACAGCCGG
Organism: Termitomyces sp. DKA64; assembly: GCA_017657295.1. Lineage (NCBI taxonomy): Eukaryota > Fungi > Basidiomycota > Agaricomycetes > Agaricales > Lyophyllaceae > Termitomyces > Termitomyces sp. DKA64. The sequence goes on from JAGGAV010015841.1 coordinate 10,729, forward strand.
ACTAGGCGTTGGGGAAGGTATAGGTGGCGCTACTGGAGGTAAGGAAGCCATTGTTGCGAAAGGAAAGTGTCAGTGTAGGCGCCAGTGGTACTAGTAGCAAGGGGCGCTTTACTAGAGGCAGCTCTGAGCCTGAGCCTACACCCACTTGTGAACGACTGCCTCATGTTCGAATTCTCGCCTCGATCAAAACTAGGTTTATATGTCATGTGACCGTCGACGCGTTTGTCATGACCAGGATTTCTAAAATAGTAAACTTCCATCTCCGCTTGCTTTTCATTAAAAAGGTGTATAAGTAGCATCAAGACGTAATGCAGCCGTGTCCTCGTATCTCAAACAATTCCTGAATTGGTTTGATTCTACTATGGTACACGTCCCCCACGCCTCAGCTGTTCAGAAGCTAATCGTTTGATATCCAGTCAAGTCAAGGAAAAAAGTAAATGAACGCGCCAATGCATTTCATTGACGTGTATTGACCCTCTTATCAGCGGAAAGTCTACAATCGCAGCCAAATATTCTACAGAGGTGAAGGGTAGTACGCGTTCATCGCGTGCTGGTCTTCAATTTCCTGTTGGCCGCATTCATCGTCTGCTGAAAAAAGCGAACCTTGCGAAACGTATTGGCTCCGTTGCTGCCGGTGCGCTCAGAACTCTCTCTACGCTCACATTGCAAAGGTTAAACATTATCCTGTAGTGTACCTCGCCGCGGTACTTGAGTACCTTGCAGCGGAGATTCTGGAGCTTGCGGGGAATGCCGCACGAGACAACAGGAAGTTGAGAATTGCCCCCCGCCATGTTCAACTCGCAATTCGCAATGACGAAGAGTAGTCGTTAATCTTTTCTGTATTCTCGTTCTACTCATTTGCTTTAGATTGGACAAGATGTTGAGCAATGTGATTATCTCTCAGGGCGGTGTTTGTGCGCCACAGTCCCGTCGTTCATCGCTTGTGTTTCAGTAACATCATGATTTTATTTAGTGCCTCATATCGCACCCGAGCTCTTATGCAAGCCTAGAAAGATCAAGTACACTAGCGCATCTCTGGAGATTTGAAGGTGATTACCAAATTGCTATGATATATATTTTGATCTTGATCCCAGCTTGAAGTTCATTCTAAACTGTACTTTCGAAAAGATTGTGTTGTAATTGTACTATAGTGCTTTCCAAGAGAGGTAGATTCTATCCTACGGACTTCCTGTAGTTTCATTCTCTCCAATTTTCGCCAATTTTCGTAGCTTGTGAGCCACCATCTGTCAGACTTGTTGTACCTCACCTATGATAGTTATCTGGTTGACGATATTGTTCTTTTTGCACATAATGCAAATTACAGCATCGGCGGCCATCACGATTGTTGTTGATACTTTGCAAGATTTTCTGAAGCCGTCTTATGTCAAATGTCTGACCGGATGGAGTGCGGATCGACATTTCTCGCTAAAGGCGGTGGACTCAGGAATAAGATGACATATTCTGCCTGGGATAAACATATAACAGCAGGCTGGGTACTGATAGACTCGAGGCATTCTATCAAGAAAGGTCAAGAAAGGTCGGAGGGGTAATGATTAGTCCGTTGAAAGTTCAAGGCTAGGAAGGAAGTGATGAACAGGCATTTTTACTGCACATACTATAACATTGTCCCAGACGTAAAAATGCATTGTGTTTTGAGGGCAGCCGTACGTTTGTCCTTCAAAGTCACATTTCAAACTTGAAGGGAAAGGCAAGGCTGATCACCATTGTTGCCACGTGCCCGTGAACACGACTT
>JAGGAV010015842.1:2489-18024 GCA_017657295.1 Termitomyces sp. DKA64
TTAAGATCGCACCAAAGTTAAGAACAGTCTGATCCTCTCTAATCTTAAGCGGAATGATGAAGTCAAGCAACGGTACTGTCGGAAATGTTCACGATTATGCCATTCTCATACAATAAGCCATATCAAAGCCAACGTTGCTTTGTTCTCACCATGTGCATAGTGATTGTCCGTGGGAGAGGGTGCGTTTTTAGGGTGTAACCATTGAGCATTTTATCAAATAGATGAAATTACGGAATTCAAGGCGGGTTTGAGGCCGTCCCTAATATTGATGAACGGGCGCCAAGAACCTTATGGTACAGAATGGGTACTAAGAAAAGGATAGATGGCCGAGTCCATTTTTCTGTGCTCTTTTATAGAGTTATTTGTTAAAGTCTGCTACGGTCGTGAGTGAGAGCGACACAACTAAAAGATGGCGATGACAGTTATGGAATTTGTCTGGTCACTGAGCATGAACAGATCCGCGGATATCAGTATTCTAAGGGCAAACATGCGATTTCCGGACCCCAGTGAGTGAACATTTAATGTCAAACACACATAATTGCAGAATTTACAGTGGGGTTGTGGCTGTCCTTTTAATATGGATATATAGCCATTTGTCATAATGTGTCTTTAGTTCTATAGATAGGACAATTCGGCCGTAACCTATGTCAAACGTATGAAAGTACGGTATCCGAGGTGGAGTTGAAAGCGTACTTATTATAGCGATGAACGCGCACTGAGAATTGGATAGATGGCCAAGTCCGTTCTTTGCCGCGATGCGTCGCCTGTGATGTATAGGCTGGCCATAAGTCAGAGCGCGACGTAACTGATATAAGGTGACACTTGTTCTCACCATGTGCATGAAAGATCCACGGATCGCTACTTCTGAGAGGGCAACTGTGCAAGTTTTGGTGCGCAGCAAGTGAACATTTGATCTCAAATTGCACGAAGTTGCGGAATCCGAGGCGGAGTTGTAGCTGCCCTTATATATTTAATGAGCGCCAAATAAAGGATGGTACTTTGTTGTGATGCGTCCATTCGAATTGTTCTATAGAAAGTCGGCCATAGCATATTATGAGCCAGAATATAATGCTGGACAAATGAGAGATCTTGTTGATTCGAAAGCAGAGACGCTGATCATCAATTTCACTTGCAACAGTGCCCTTCTCTGCATGACCGTACCCGGGTTTGAACAACTGAAGGGAAAAGTACCAAGCTGTCCTACGATTATATGCTCGTTGATCCGTGAGCTCCACTGGTTATCAAAAACTGTCTCTATTGGAAAAAGAAGGGTCTTTGAGAATGTGGCGCCGATGTACATGACCAAGCTCGGAGTGAGGCGTACTCAGGCCAGAGTTTGAAAGACGTTTGAAGCAGGAGTACGTTCGTATGACTTTGTCAAGGGACAATGTACGCGTAAGCCTTGACGGCCGTAAATGAGAGGAATTCACCCGCGTAGCAACCGGATCATAACTCCATCAGTTTCGAGGCACAGCAAGTGACATCGGAATGATGGACACCGAAGTCTTCCATGTTATTTGTGGGTCGTCGTAGATAGCGTATAACGGATGATTGATCTCGGCGGAAATAGCACATGATAACGCGAGTCATCGAGAATTGAAGAAACAGTACTGGTGAAGCATGAAATCCATCATTTTCATGGCAAAGACCGGAGTACTAGTGAGTACGATCCGGTCTAATTTGGGTTCAATGACAGGGCCTACAGCATCAGAAGAGAGATATGGTTGAACACGTCTTCTCCTCGATATCACGACGAGTAGCTCCACTAACAACGGGAGGGTCAGAATATTTGAATACGTGCAGGCTACCATCGGAAGAACCTCGAAAAGTTCAGTGAACCACCAAACTTTCTATGGCTATGTACCTTACTCAGGATCAGTTATATTTATCACGTCCTGTCAGAACTACAGGCGGACCAGCGTACACCGAAGCAAGATGTGTTATTCATCCTCCGAGTCTTCATGACGCCAATGATTACCGAGTTCGGCTAGCCTCGGGCGGATTACAACCATGGCCGAAGTTGGTGTGAGCCAATCGACACACACATGGCTCGCTCATTACTAAGGTTTTTCTGTCGTGAGGCTGTATCTCGGTGCGACGACATAAGCTAGCCTCAATATCTGGGCCATTATGAATTCAGTTTTTGGATGATTACGCAGCTTTCGGAAAATAATGGCATTGGTTACAAGAGGTGTCGGTTGATGATGGACATGGTCGATATGACGTACCCCCCAAATAAGGATATTGCTGTTGCATGTATGCCCACTCGGCCAGTCGGCATATGATGTCCGGCACTTCACGGGCATCACGAGAATTACTCTAAGCCCTGCCAGACGCGCGACGCGACATCCCTTTATTAACGCGTCCTTGTCATCGAGTGGACGCACTTTTCCAAACTCCAAATTAGCCTGTGATCATGGCGCGCCAATACTGTACATAGTGTACCATCTCCGCCTCGATCTGTTGATGAGTTTTTCTTGTCTAATAAGGATGCGTTGTTAGTGGAAAAGGAATTTCTAGCTGTTCACATGCATATGAGTTTTGGGTCAGTTCAGCACCGAAGATATCCAAACAGAAGCCTTGCATCAATGTTCCTATTGCGTGCAAATTCTGCAATGATATCCATTGGAAGTATAATCTCAAATGCCATTTACAGGAACACCATCCTTTTTGGGAGTCAACGCTGGGCCCAAAAGATACTGACAATTTTTTTCGGTCAAGATATCCATCTCTCCGGAGGAAGGATCAAAACTTGGCATTCTAGAGGAGTTTACTGGACGCCCTCTGGCCACAGAAAGCATATACGATGCACGGCGATCACATTTCCTACCACAGACCCGTGATGCTCATGGTGACTCTCCCGCAGACCTCGACAATTACCCTATTGTCTGGACCCTCGATCTATAATTTCCTTGCCAGTTCCTCAACGTTGCGTGTTACTCCAGCTCCTCGCGGTCGGCTGATCTGAGCCGAAGCCTGCCGCTAACCTGCCGCTCGAGGTATGCCGTTTGGATGCCGCGATGTGTAAGCCATACTAGTTCAAAATGGGAACAAGATCTAATATCCATCATCTCTCCTTCTTAGGCTATGCAGCTTCCTTTCTGGTCTGTGTCGCGATGGATGACTTTGCAGAAATCATCTGAGATGTCGGATCAGAGTAATGAGGGCTATATAAGCTCTGGTCTGGCCTCTGGCTTGAACAGAACATCCAACCCTCCAACAGCATGTCTGGAAAACTCGTTTTGGTGCGCGATCTCTCTGGCAATGAGAAGGATCCTATCGATTCTCATAATCTCTTTCCAGGTCACTGGTGTTACCGGCTTCATCGCTGGCCACGTTGCCCACAGCTTCTTGAAAGCAGGCTATCGCGTCCGAGGGTAGGATTTGTCGTCTGCCTTTGGGGTGGAATTGATTGACGAGACGTCTTTTTAAGAACTACCCGTGGCGAAAAGGCCAAGCAACTCACCGAAACCATTAAGGTCGAAGGACTTGAATTCGCTCGCGTCGATGATATTGCCACCGATGACCTATCTCAGGTCCTCAAGGGTATGTCTGAGTTGATTTTCTTCTTGGGTAAAATTTGATTGTTTATACAAGACGTATATGCTATCATCCATGTTGCATCTCCGCTCCCCGGACGGACGAATGTAGACGACACTTTGAACGTGAATCAGTTCAATATCTTTGAACTGGAATGTTGTATTGATTGGAATTTCAGAGCGCCATCGACGGCACAAATCACATTTTAGAGGCCGCTACCAAGGCAGGCATTGAGAAGTTGGTCATTACCAGCAGCTTCGGTGCCCTCTTCGATGGTGAGCCTATTCACAACCATCCAATTATCAAGGTCTCTCTCAATTTTCATCGTCTTCTAGCTTCTTTGGCTCCCGGATTCCATGGACTCACCTTTACTTACAAGGACTGGGGTGTTGTCTCTCGGGAGGAAGCCAGGGCGAAAGCTGAAGATCCCTACTACGTCTACTTCGCCTCCAAGATTCTTGCAGAGAAAGCCATCTGGGCGTACGCCGAGAAGCACCCCGAACTTGATATTGCTACTGGTGCGTCTTCGCCTGTACATCTAAAGAATGATTCCCAATACTTACATCACATCTTTCTAGTTCTCCCCGGCTTCGTCTTCGGCCCCTACGCTGAGCACTTCCCCCTTCCTAAAGAGAGCCAGCTCGGTACCAACGGCTTCATTCACGGTCTCGTGAGCGGTGCACCACTTACTCCCATTCCGCCCTTCATCGTCGACGTTCGCGACGTCGCCAAAGCTCACGTCCTCGCTCTCGGAGTCAGTCGCAAGCCTCTCGGCGAGAAGCGCTACATCGCCAACGGAGGCAATCTCACTTGGCGCGAGGCTGCTGCCCACCTCAACAAGGTCCGTCCTGAGATCAAAACTGCCGCTATTGGCGCTATCCCCGAACTCCCTGGTCCCGCATCCAAGCTTGATACCACGCACACCACCCAGCAGCTCAACTTTGGTGCGTGGATCCCATCTGAGAAGACTATCGAAGATGCTGCCGACGCGCTCGTCGCTCTGAAGAAGACATGGTGAATTGCCGCAGGCAGGAGTGTACACCATCAAATACTTATCAGCATGTCGTCAAACTCAGAATAAACAAATTTCTTCTCCTTTTTGCGAGATCATTCCTATTCTGGGCCTAGCGCTCTTAGCACATTACTGAAATAACCATTTCACATGTTACTCCGTTCGGAGAGCGAGAAGATTGTCTCTCAAGACCTGTCGAACAACAAGGCTCCAAAACCGTTATAAACTGATGGAGTATAACCTAAGTGGAGCATGTTTAAGAGAAGGCATATATCACTGAAGTCCTATTCTTATAAACTTGAGCCCCTCCTTGGGACCAGTTCTATTCTGGGCACAGCGCTCTTAGTACATTGCTCAAGCTTGTCGACATGTTACTCCATTCGGAGAGCAGCAGATTGCCTCAAGAGCAGTCCAACAGATGTTATATAGGGTTCCAAAGCCGTTCTAATCGACAGAGCATAATCTAAAAGAAGTGTGCATGAATTCAGAGAGAACGCATATAGCACAAGGTTCATGCCGAAGCTACTATATCAAACCTGAGCCCGAGTTTGACATATTTATCAAGCATGATTATCAATAATCACCGCCTCGTCAGTAATTACGCGAACGATGGGCTCCAGGAGAGCAGACAGATTGATGTAAGTCTGCTGACATCGACGGGCGTCACTATTGATCGATTTAACCATTCGTAACGAGTCAATTTGCCACGTCGCCAATAGACTCATTAATGGGAAATACGAGTTCATGCTAGCTAGCAATGGGTGGTGTCGCCTGAGAAAATTTCTTGAGAACTCTGCACATGGACATTCGTCTGGAGGCAGCCGGAGTACTCACCTTCGTTGTAGCAATATCGCAATGCAATGACACTGGTCTTCCGAAGTTTCTTACTATCACCCGTCTCATCCCTGTGACGTAGAACTGTCTTCACATACTCATTCGAAGACCAGAAGAAGCTGACCCTGTGCCCTCATCGCAGGTCCCGTCTTCAAAAGGAAGAGTAATAGCCTTCGTTTGTACCTAGGCACTTTGTGCGGCTAAGAGTGTAAATCCTCTCTGACTACCCCGAGAAAACACTTTACATATTACTAGTTCCTTGTCCAACAACATGAGGTAAACTCGTAATGATGGAAGAGCCAAGCAAGTCTGCACTCTGTCTGCTCAAGCGGAACGCACTTGGATTGCTTGACGAACAATAGGGTTCACAAAATTGATTGACATCCAGTCCACATCAGATGACGAGTGATCAAGCTGAGAGGTGACACTAGATACAGCATCCAACGAGAATGGGATGTTATGATTTGCAGTGCCACTAGAAGAAATTGCAAACATAGAGTGTCGATTTAGAAGAGCTCAGAGGCTTCAGATTGGACAGGTGAAAAATGATCCCAAGTTCCTTCCTCAAGGCGCGTCTGTCGTAGCGTGATGGTATAGACGGAGACATCCTCGCTAGACGGAGACATCCTCGCGGATACGTAGAGGACAGAGATGATACTAGGGACCCTCAGAGATCACTTGCATGTCCCACATAACCCCTCTAATTAGAGGCGTAGGAGGGGTGTCACCTACTCCTTTAAGTGGAGTGAATAGTTCCCTATGATATGAATGATTTTTATCATGGACTTTGAGAAAAAGACAGCATGCTCTCGGAATATCCCGGCAGTCGCTATCAACGTTGTTTGTCGCTGCGACAACGAGCTCGAATATTTCTTCCAAAAAATTACAGAGAAAATCATTAAAAGAGAGCATCATATCAAGTGTCCCTGTGATATGTACTATATTGGGTTACTGTAAAGTGCCTCTAGTGCATCAGCAACCTCCTACTCTGTTTCATCTACATCCTATTAGAGGGTTATTGTGGGACATGCGAGTGACGTCATATCACGAATCATGATCAACTTGACCCGACCTAGTTTCTCAAATGTGTTTGTCATCAAGGAACCCACTCTGTCCCTTCAGCATAATGTTGAGTGTGCACAATTTCTGGTGGAAGTCCCAATACATTCAATCCCCTTGCTTCAGGGTTAGGATCTTTCATTGGATATGTTTTTGCCAAGCCTCCCAAAGATAGTTTAGAGTATGATATTTGTTTACCATTGTCATCATTTGGTTGTCTGGGAACTACCCTTGTATTTATACATACAGGCCATGTCTATGTCTATACAACCCATTACTGACACCCTCACTCTTTGGCAACTTAGTACGTTTGTTCTACAAGATATTCAGCCTAACAAGCAAAATTCTCTGCTGCAGTCCGTTCAGAGAGGCATAGACAATGCAAGACTTGATGAAAACTTCTGAATGCAATGGGTATGCTGCTGGAAAATCCCAGGTCTTTATCCCAGTCTGATCACATAGTACTGTTACAAAGAGCACGAGCAGTTCACTCTTCGAGAAGACCGAGGCTATTTATTGTTATGGTACAATCATAGCATGTCAAAATGTCACAATTCGGATTAAGTCACGTCAGATTAATTAAGAAATCGGCTAATACACTCTGTATAAGTAACCCATGCACAACTAACTCATCTACCATGAGTGACAGGCTCCGGTGTCTTCAGGGACCCAGGTGTGAAAACGAATGAAGTTCCAAGAGCTCATTTCTCCGCAGATGAGGAGGACCATGCACCGGCGCTATGGGTTTCAAAACTGCTCACCTAAAGTAAAAGCCGTAATATTATCAAAAGGCAAAATGGGTATAGATATCTTATTGACTAGAAAGATCAATGAAAGTAAATATATAGTCATCGTGTACAACACAGCAACACGCAAAGCGAGGGCACGACTAGTCCCTCTGGACGACGCGACGGTCAATTGTAGGTAGGAGCCCCATCAGCCACAATATGCCAGCCGTCACTTGTCTGATGCAAAACGGACCATACCCCACCTCGGCAACCCGTACCCTCTGATATTGATGTGATACCAAGAGGTTAAGCGACTACGATCGATGGGCCCACAATCATGAAAGAGTATCTTGATGGAAGAAAGGTAACCGTATTGAGCGAATTACAAGAAAAAGGGTGACGAGAAATGCGGGCGGAAGGTGATGGCATCAAGTGGCCGCAAACTATCCGATCGCGAATCAAGCTCTAAATTTGCATAAATAGCTCTGGTTGCCAAAGAATACTCCAACAAACCGACCCCTCGGTACAAATCATGTCAGAAGCAGACATCGAGAAGGGTACCCTCGAGGCAACTTCCCCTCAGCAGGCGTTCAGAACCGCCCCTACAACGGCCCCTCGTCCTCGCTCGCGTACCGCCAACCCCGCAACACTGTAAGTTCCTCGCTTATTCTATATTCCCTTCGTGCCGCGGTCTAACGTGAGCCCGACAGTGGGCTGTTCTCTTTTGCATCGACTACCTTTATCTTGTCCATGTACAATGCTAGCACTCGCAACGTCCACCACGCCAACGTTGTCGTCGGCATGGCCATCTTCTGCGGTGGTCTTGCCCAACTTCTTGCCGGTATGTGGGAGTTCCCCACAGGCAATGCCTTTGGTGCAGCGGGTAAGCACTCTTCTTCATGCGTATCGCTCGCCTCTGTGACCTTGACGATATATTTAACTTGACATCAAACGTATTGTCGCGGCAACCCATTATTTTCCCATCATTTCGATCACTGATCCCGCATCGGACTCTTTTTTTATCCCACGCCTTTCCTTCCGAGAACGCGACTAAAGTGTACAAAACTAGCATTCACCTCCTATGGCGCATTCTGGATGTCCTACGCGACTATCCTGATCCCTGGCAGCGGCATCGTTGCAGCGTATGCAGGCAATGAATCTGAGCTCTCGAGTGCCCTCGGTATTTTCCTAATATGCTGGATGTTGGTCACATTCTTCTTCCTGTGAGTACTTTTCCTTTTGTGGTGTTTATCATGCCGATCCTCCCTTTCTCAGCATCGTCGCCATCGGCAAACATATTGCCTTTATCGCCCTCTTTGGTTTCCTTACTATCACGTTTGCGTGCTTGGCTGGTGGTGAGCTCGGCGGTAGCGCTGGGTGGGTCTCAAGCCTCATCCACATCTGTCGTACATGCCGTACTAACGCCTGTCTAGATCGACTAAGGCTGGTGGTATCCTCGGTGTCATCACTGCATTCATCGCATACTACATTGGTCTCGCCGAGCTCCTTGAATCTGAAGCCCACCCTCCTTTCCGCCTACCTCTCGGACATCTACACCTCAAGAAGGAATAAGGGAAAACATCGGCTGATGAGAGGTGTTACGGGCACATGTGTTCTTCCACGCAAATATTAAGTACACGCGATCAACCTCTTCACATTTTTGGATTGATACCCGATTGACTCTGTCTGTCCTTTTCTTTCATGTTCATGTGTAAATTCCATGAATCAAAACGGTTCGGTGTTTCACTTGTCGTTCTATGAGACAAGCCTCGAAGATCGGTCTAGATCTAATTCATTGCGGTTGGTTTGGGTCTGATCCGTGTCAGGATAATTTTTGCCAAGTTATCCAGAATGGTTTCGCATGACCTAAACTTGCTGTTTCATTTGGGTTTCCAAAGTTTCACAGAAGTTTCCTAGAGGCCACCACAAAGAACGATTCTCAGGGAAAGCTTGCATGGCCGATCTGCCAAGTCATGGTCGGAGATCAAGTCAGAACACAAGTATGGCATAGAGACAGACAGCATCCATCGTCAGATCTTAAACCGGTGGCAATCCAAATCAATAGCGCCAAATTTACAGTTTGACAACCGGTCCGGGAGAAAATTGCACTGAAAAACTTCGGGAGTATCGAAACGTGTGGTTTTCAGACCTGTGGTGACTGACTAACTTTCGTGTTGCCTTGGTTTCCCTATCTTGAAGCGCTATTATATTATTTTCGATTCAACAGGATCATTACTAGAGCCTCTTATCAGCATACATCCCAAATGAACAAGAATAGCAAGCTCGCCTTGAAGCGCAATTCTACCTCTTCGAAGACCTCCACTCGTCGAGTGATACGAAAACCAAGTAACTCGAACAACCGTATGCTCGGTGTGTTCGTGTCGCTAATTCGCGCAACAAGGGATGAGGGAGGAATGCCAAGGCCCTTGGGTCGAGCTGGTGGCGGCTCAAGTCGAGGAACATCCCTGAAATAAGAATTCGGGTACCCGGTGGCATACTCCAGCATTAGTTGAAGAGCCTCGAGGGCAAGGCCTTTGCGACGGAAGGCTGGTTCTGTGCTGTAATCAGTACCACAGTATCAGCCGCGAGGATTGGTAATACATACCAGCGATCATGATCTCCACTTCAGCTTCAAACTCTGTCTCCTCGCCGTCTCGAGCACGAACAGCTTCTAAGCCGATTGGTATGAGACCCTTGAAAAACATATTCACATCCCCGACCATTGGCAACGCTTGGATCGCAGGATCAGTGGGAGATAGAACTTGTGGAATGTCAAATAAGAGCTGCTCTCCAGACGATGTCATACGCGACAAGATGATGAAAGTGAGCTTGTCGTCGTCAAGGCGCCACTTTTCTAAATGTCATCAGCTTAGGCTCCACAAAGCGAAAAAAAAAGTAGAAACGCACGTTGCATCTCATATTCCTCCTCGAGAGTTAGTGGCTCGCTCGCCGTCAACCGTTGTAGGTCCTCGTCCTGCATCCAAGTGTGGTATTTCTGTTGATAGTCATGAGATGTGCAAGTCAATAAGATCAACACGAAACCCACTGGGACATGTTCGGGCAGGTACGGGACTAGTACAGCTTTTGAACCAATGAAAACTTTGTCTTCGTTTGCCTTCATTTGCAAAAGTGCAGTGATAATCGATTTCTGGTGGCTGGTGTATGGGCACTCACGTGACAGTACTTTTGCTCCCGAAGTCTCTCCAGTTCCAAAGCTCATGTACACGCTTCTGCATTCAGAACCCTCTTTTTGAAATGATTTCACCTTGGATTGCTTGTGAACGATCACTGTTGTTGGAAGTCGAATCCTAAATGGTAGCACAATGTAAGTAATCTGTAGCCTAGTAAGTAATACGTTTGAGGTGTATAGTAAATGTAGTCTACTCACCTTCAGTCTGTGTGCAATCGACTGAGGGTGTCTAATGTTCGTACACAATATATATATCTATTTTGTCCATTGTCTCTCTTTGTCCAACAGACAAAGAGACTGACCCTGACTATGCTCTCGCCACTGTTGTAAGTATTCCGATGGCCAACACTCACGGTGGCCCTGGATCACAACAAATGTGTCATCTAACCTACTGAAAACGCCCACCGCTAGTGGTTTCACTTTCTTCAGTACAGCATATTACTACATATGATGCCTCGTCTAATGCCCTTATCGCCAATGGGTCAGGATTCTTGCGCCATCAGTCAAGTGTGGATCGTTCTCTAGATGTGATGTAAGCTTCCCTGCTATTTTTGTGGTCAATGTTGCAGACATGTGGTAAAAGTTCTCAGAAACATTCTATGGACCTGCTCCTTCCGATCGAAAGCTGTAAAAAAGTCTGCGCTTAATATTACAATGTCTGTTTGCCGGCCGGATTCCCTTAGGACCCTCCCTTTCGCGGTCACTGCCGGAGGAAGCCAAAGATTCCCATAGTGGTTAACTCCCTCGACACTTTTCACATGAACAGCAGCACGAGCTTAGTGGGGATTCAGATATACTATTACACAGGGGCAATCGGTTCGATCTGGCTGCGAGTCATAAGAAGAGTACCGCAATATGTTGTTGTTAACGCCCATCAAGTAGTTTTGTATAAGATCACAGATGCACTACAACAGCCAGTAAGGCACATCGCCTTCTTCCCATGAGTTAGATGACCCTAATAAACCCCATATTCCTGCTGTTGCGAGCCCTTCGCAACGTCTCCGCTAGTCACCTCATACAATGCTGCCATCGTTTTCGGACACTCCTATGGCGCTTTTTTCAATTTTGTGCTACGTTCTTTCTTAAACGACGGCGCTCTGTAGTTCCACCACCTCGAAACCAGTCTCGCGAAATTTTCAAAGGGAATGATGAGCGGAGGAGAAGAACAGAAGTGGGACCAGCGGAAAATACACAGATACTCGCCTCGTTACCGACGGACTTGGACAGGTCACAATCCCGACAGTCTGGCCGGCATTTGGCTTCACGAGTTTCTCGCAGGAAATTTCGGACTATATTTACCCCCTCATGCCGTACAAGGTGCCCAGATACAAGCGGGAAAGATTCATGTCGGTGTTGGTGTTCTGATGCCATCATACCAATTCACAATCTTGGCAGTGAGAACAAAGGTGTGATATGTGAACTCGATGCAAATCAAGAAAGATTCTCCATGCAAGTATTTCAAAGCAAGCTACTGTTTCTCATGTCAAACATTTTATGACAGGGAGGAACTTCCTGATGGGTGGGAACAATACACTCATCCTGAAGGCCAGCCATATTTCTACCATGCTGGAAAGGTACAAAAGCTATCTTGGAAAAGAAGGACATACTGACCTGTTGTAGAGGATCATTACTGAGTGCTGGATATGGGACCAGAATTTGTTCAATATTCTAGGAGAATTCATTGACCAATTTGAAGACTTCTTGCGGTCACGGAACTTGACGCAACCTGACGACACAGATCTCCTCCTTGAGGTGAACATAGAAGATGATGTCAAATGGTGCGGATATTACTACGTCAGTGCGTCGACTCGCAGAGTATTCTGGTTGGAGCGTTTTGATATTTCACCTCACGTGGCTGAAGTCCGAAGAGAGATTTCCCCTACCCACATCAGTAAAGAATCTGTTCTTCGTCTTTTACACGCAGAGCTGATCTTTCTAGAGCTGTACCTTGAATACCAGTACTGGTGAGTATTCAACCGTAGCGCGTCGAACATCAGTATCCATTTACTTAAGGTGTCACTGGGACTTGTTCCCCAATGTGGGTTATGCCACTGATGACATCTATGACCTGGTGGCAAATACAATAGCCGATGCTCGTACAGGTAGGTACTCAATGATCTGCTGCCCTCTAGGAACCTCGATGTAGCTGATGTAATTTTATATATCAAGACGTGCAGAGCAGTAGAACTACCACAGTAAACCACAGTCAGGAAAACCTCAAAGAGATGACTGCATTGTGGAAGGGATGAAAAGTCAGCTTGTCATTTTCAGTAGCAATGTAGACGATTATAGTAAGTCCTCAGTCACACAATATAATGTTGTTCGACTGTGTATTACCTGTAGACGATTATAGTAAGTCTACAGGGGTGGTCGTAAGTAAAATAGATAAGTAAGTAAATATTATACTCACCCTCAGTCACACAATATAATGTTGTTCGACTGAGGGTGGCTATCCGTGTATCCAAAATTAGTAGTAGAAAATATTTAAGGTTTGCTAGCAAAGACTAGCAAACACCGATCGAGTGAGCCACCTGGGCCAGGGAAGAAAAAGAAATTAGAGGTAAAACATATCACGTAATACAAGGTATGACGTACGGTCGCGCAAGTCATTGCTCAACATTTCCCCTGACTCGTGCGACCGTCATGGCTCTTCAGACCAATTCGACCGACCAGGTAATCATGCGTAGCTCGTGGTAATGACTTATTGCAGATGTCGGCCAGGTTTTCTGAGGATGGTATATGGTTTACTTCTATGTCGCCTTCTTGTATCCGCTCACGGATGTAGTGGTGCCGAATATCTATGTGTTTTGTGTGCGCATGCCCCTTTGTGGATTGTGCTAGTGCTATGGATGAGGTGTTGTCGACATTTAACTTTGCTAGGAGGGATTGCTCTAGATTAATTTCTGCAAGGAAGTTGTGCATCCAGAGTGCTTGTTGGGTGCCACGCGTCATCACCATGTATTCAGCCTCAGTGGTGGATAGAGTGACTGTCTGTTGGCATTTTGAGCTCCATGATACCGGTCCACTGGCCATCATGAAGACGTATCCTGATGTTGAGCATCTGGTATCTAGATCTCTTCCATAATCAGCATCGACATACCCTTCTGGCTTAGTTGACCCCTCCCAAGTCCCTCGAGTATACAATCTGGTAATCCAGAGTGCCTTTAATGTATGCAAGCACATGCAGCAGAGATTTCCAGTGTGCTGGTCCAGGGTTTGATTGGAAGCATGCAAGTAAGGTTACAGCAAGTGACAAGTTGGGTTGCATTGCTGCTTGAGCCCACATGAGAGCTCCAAGTAGTTGGCAGTATGGTTTATCCTGCATAAATATGCGCTCAGCTTCATTTTTGGGGGACATGTTGCTAGTGAGTGTGGTCCCTGAGGGTAGCAGGGTGTAACAAGGGTTACAATCATCCATGCCAAAATGTTTGAGGACTTGAATAAGGTATGCCTTCTGGGAGAGTGAGATAGCTTGGGTGTGGGGGTCATGGTGTATTGCCATTCCAAGACTAAAAGAGGACTTGCCTAAGTCTTTCACCTCATATGACCTTGCTAACTCTTCCTTGGCAAGCTGTGCTCCTTTTTTTGTTGATGATAGTCCAAATGTGTTGTCATTGAAGGTGTTGGTTATTGTTGTCTTGTTGCCAATCTGTTGTGATCTAACACATGGATCTGCTCTCGATCTTGAGTATCCTAGGTCTGAGT
Source organism: Termitomyces sp. DKA64 (assembly GCA_017657295.1). Taxonomy (NCBI): domain Eukaryota; kingdom Fungi; phylum Basidiomycota; class Agaricomycetes; order Agaricales; family Lyophyllaceae; genus Termitomyces; species Termitomyces sp. DKA64. The sequence continues at coordinate 16,558 of JAGGAV010015842.1, forward strand.
ATGTGCCATCCAAGGTCCAATACCAATCAAAACCACCTTGCATTAACCTGTATAAGGTTTTCCAGAGTCTAGCCAGCTTACCCTCCCCTCTGGGAAAGCCTGGGGGTAGACATATATATACCTCATGTTCTGGTATACTGTTGAGATATGCTGATACAAAATTGACTTGCCATATTTCCAACCCCTCTTGAGCCACCACTGCTGCTGACATCCTACAACTCTTGAGTTGCACTACCACTGCATAGGTTTCATCAAAGTCCTCCCCCACAACCTGAGAAAACCCCTTCACCACCAAACATGCCTTTCTCCTGATGACTTGCCCCTCAGCATTGTACTTATTGGCATAGCCAGCACCCCATGATGTTTTTGTTCTGTGGTATTGTGACCTTGTCAACTAGCTCAAACATGCTGCATTCCTCCATCACCCTCATTTCATTGTCCATTGCTGGCTGCCACAGATTGGGTCTTTTCATTGCCTCTTTGTACATCTTGGGCACATGGGTTTTGCTTCCATCATTGGATGTATCAAGGGTTGACAGGTAACTGTAGGGTCCCTCTGCAATCAATGCTGTTGGGGTGTCGCTGGATGCCCAATCCTCACCATCACCTCAAGCTGCCTGTTCACATTGGACAGTTTCTCTTGCCACAATCAGTGCTGGAGTTGGCCTGGTGAAGTGTGTTGATCTACACAAGGGTACAATTGGGGGGTTGGCTGTTGCCATTGGTTTGGGTGTAGGTGCCTCGACCCTGGCAGGGTCAGGTTGCTGAGCATCCTCTGGATGTAGTGGCCTGCTCTCAGGTCTGATTCTAGGTGCAATTGGTTGGCATGCAGGTAAGATGCCTGGTGTCAATGTTGATTGTGGTACCTTAGTGGCTAGGCATGTTGGGAGTGGGGCATCATCATCACTGTTGTCCTGGTCGAGTATGGTGAGTGGTCAGTGTCCTACCCCCTCTTTGAAGATTACATCTCACAATGTAACTATTGATCTTGATCCTTGATCATATAAGCAATAGCCACTGTTTGAGTATCCAACTAAACATGTCTTGACAGATCTGGGATCTAACTTTGATTTGATCAGCTCTTCTGGTACTTTGGCCCACACCAGGCAGCCCCAAGGCCTGAGGTGGTCCACACACTGTCATTGGCTGCTCCAGGCTTTGTTAGGTATGGTGTCAGGGTGGTGTGAGGATGGGAGTAAGTTTCTGGTATAGATCTGCGCCACTGCTGCCTCAGCCCACAGTTCATTAGGTAAGCCACTCTCAGCAAGTACACAATGCATACCCTCAAGAATTGTCCTATTGGCATGCTCAGCCACTCCATTTTGTGTGTGTGCATAGGGGGTAGTGACCCTTAATATGATACTGTGCATGTTGAGGTATGTGGACCATGACTTGTTTACCCACTCCCAAGCTGCATTGACCCTGACTTCTTGAAGTTTTCAACCTGTCTGACATTCTGACTCCTTA
>JAGGAV010015843.1:0-17947 GCA_017657295.1 Termitomyces sp. DKA64
CCTAACCCCAAGGTGCAAACTCCGGAAATTGCCATAACTCCGGAGATTGTACCAAAAATGGAAATCCATCATAAATGGCCTCAATCTCTGAACTTACAGCATGTGACCACATAAAAATATGACCAAAAGATAGCCCTTGGTCAAAAGTATTTGTCACCAGAAGATGGGTGGATGAGGATGGCAATGAAAGGCAGGCTTGGAATAGAGGAAACAAACCAGAGGGTCTGGTATGAGCAGTCCCCTGGCAGCAATGCAGTGCAACAATGGCTATTGAACAAGATGTATTGTAATGATGTCATAGTGTACATGCAACATATATACCTATTGAACAAGATGAACCAAGCTAAAGACCATATCTACAATGAATTGATAGTTGTGTAGCTACACATCACATGCATATTGTGACCATCAGGTGATTTCAATGCAAAGTTTTTCTTTTTTGTGGAGCATTTGGATGGTGATGACATCTATTCCCTGGGAATATCTGTCACACCCACTGGCTTTCACCTGGGGTCTCAACCAGGTTGTTGTCAATGTATGGCCATTTCAGTTTACCACAAGGAAATGCTTTTATGCTCTAAGTGTGGGACTTGTGGCCTTCTGGAGTTGTCATCCTACCCCTGCCCTGTTGCTGGGCCAAATACTCACTAATACCCTGCTGCTTGCCTCATTTCCAGGTGCTCCTGTTAGCATGTCTTTGTCAAAAACTATACTGCACCATGTTTCCTTAACTAGGGCTAATGGGATGGCTTTTTTATCCAGCCATTTGTCCATCAATTTAATGACTATGTTTTCTCTGCTTGTGAAGTTTTTGGCCCACCTTTTCTTGACCTCCTCATTTGTGAGGGGCACATCTTGGCCCTGTATTACTCTTTCACAGCATAAAGTCCAGATTAAGTATGCTGACTCCACAATCATGATCCAGAACAGGCATGTGGATCCCTGCAAGTATCTTCCCTTCATGTCCTTCTGTGTTATCAGTAAGCTGCCTAACACAGTGCTCATATTCTGTTTTGGGAAGGTGTATCCAGTTCAATTCAACCACAGATTTTTGGTTAGGTTCCAAATCATTTTTCACCCTGGGCTTTGGCAAGTTAATCTATGGAGAAGCCTCAACCATCCAAATATACTTTCTCTTTATGGATTTATGAGGGATGCTCAATTATTCTGTTCACAAAAAAGTTCAAAGTTCACTCCAAAAAAATCACCAAGTGTAGATAGAACTTTCAATCTCCACTGCTGTCTTGCCAAAGCTTGTGCAAGTTTTACAAAAGAAGATTCAATGGCACTGTGTATCCCCTCTGCTTGCTAGGGCTCCTCAAATGTATGCCATAGATTGGTCTATCCATGTCTATAGCTCATGATTTAACCCCCTAGGGCTTCTCAAAATTGCCATACTCCTTTCAATACCCATTCTTGGAATGCCTTAGTATGTCCTTCTGCTCACTGCATTGTTACCCCTCTTGCCAATGGTCTGTGCCTTCACAAGGATGGACCTGGCATCGCTTGCAATCAGCATGGAACCCTGCACCACCTGTTTCCTAAATGATTACTTACTTCATATGCCCAATCCACCCAAAAATTGTCCCCACTCACTTGTTGATCATAATGATGTTCTTGCATCTCCTTTCCCTGCACAACACCCACAACCATATATGTGAAGTTGAAAGCTTCCTGAGGCTGCAAAAACTCTATTTGATGGGAAATACCCTACCATGGCAATCAAGGGCCAGTATATCCAAGCATATGAGATGTTCAATCAAATCCTTGCATTCAAATATTTACTGGTGGTGGTGGTGATGGAGACCTAGCACAGGTAGATCCTACTGATGGGGAGGATAAATTAGAGGAGTGCATGAAGAAGGCATGAAGAGGTGGACAAGCTATTGGGAAGCTAAGTGTGAGGGTATATGGTATTTGGAAACTAATTATATGGTCCACAGGTCCCCTCTTCAAACATTTGGGCTGCAATGCTTGCCCACTGAACTGCAGAAAGCTCGAGAACTTTGCTGATACCATCTTCATTAATGCCAATGATGTCTTCATCATCGACTTCAACAGTCTCGTCCTCCCAATCAAAGTCAGATTCTGGGAGGATAGAGTCTTTGCATAACTGAGGATGTTGGCCTGTGTCTGTGCCTTCATTGATATCACCATATCTTGCGAGGTAAATTCCAGGCACATCGCATACATGACCCGCGAGATGGCAGCGGACATTGAAAGTTCTATCTACATTTGGTAATTTTTTGAAATGAACTTTGAACTTTTTTGTGAACAGAATAATTGAGCGCCCCTATGCATGTGGAAGAAGATATCTATATGGTAACGTGATTTGTGGTGATCCTTGGCCAATTATCAATCGCGTGAGGCAGATTTATGTTTGGATGGAGCATGGAAATACCATAGTGTATGTCCAGGCCCATCCTGCAGTTGATTTATTGCACATCCTGAGCGATATAGCAGCTGGTACTGTCGTATATGTCTCACATTGTATTTATTTCATTCTAGAATTGTAGAATATAACAAGTATTGAGCCTCAGTCACTCACGGTAATGCAGTCGACTGAGTTATATTACCTGTAGAATATAACAAGTATTGAGCTACAGGTATAAATAAGTATCGTGTCGATAGGTAAAATATATGAATGGAGACTCACCCTCAGTCACTCACGGTAATGTAGTCAACTGAGGGTGCACTGTTTGTATGTACGAGAATATAACAAAAAAAGACAAAGACTGGTAAATACCGATCAGTCTGTTGTGGCTGTAAGTACAAACACGGTAAAAAGGCTGACATTGATACGGTCGTGCAGTGTTGGGCATGTCATCCTCAACAAGAATATCTTCATATGAATGACGTTCACAGCGACCTCCTTGGCGTATGCCATAGGCATCTGACAATATGACCAGGCGAATAATCTGATTTCTTCTGATGGTTCCGCAGTCGTGGCTGATTTTGGCCTTTTGAAAATCCTGGAAGACGTCAGTTTTTCTGTAAACTGCTGTTTAACTCCATTAATAGTTCCGCAGCGTGGTCATGGAGTATCATCCTCGTCGGATTTGCATCCTCGGTGGTCCGCACCTGAACTACTGAGAGCCAAACTGATAATCACTCGTCTCGTTCAGATGTATGAAGCTTTGCCATGGTCTGTTTGGAAATGATTACAGGGGAGCCGCCTTTCAGAAGTGTTTCCCAAGACATCGCCTTTCTCCGCGAGCTTGATAAAGGAAAATTCCCTGAGCGTCTGGGCAGACAGGTCGCAGCCCACAGCCCTAAGGATGAAGTTTGGTTGTTGATGAAGCGATGTTGGCACAAGAAACCGGAACTGCGTCCTACGATGACCGTCGTAAACAGTGCCCTTCTAGAGATACGAGGCCTCCATCGAATGAAACTCGCTTCTACTTAACAGCCTTCTGTAGAAATACCTTCGCCTTCGAAGCAACGTTCATTTTTTCCCTTCCGTTCGAATCCTGATATTGATATCAATCCCCTCTTTCTCTGGGTCGCGGTCAAAATCATCCCCTACCATTATCACTCCGCCCAGAGATATCACACTGAACAAGGTTGGACAGGCAGATCATGCAGGCTTTACTGGATTGCTACAACAATCTCCTCTCTTAGCCGACCTCAGGTGATCACGATACTTCCCTTGCCTTCGGGTGGTATGCCGCCTCCTGTCCATCGATTCAAGCCCCATCCCTCTCTCCTCAAAGTCCCTCCAGCCTCCTCATTATTGCCGTCATTCTCTGGGTCGCATGTTTCTTCAAGAACACTTTCATCCGACGATCACTACAATGTCTTTGGACTCCGGTATCCAAGTATCTTTGGATCTCAAAGAACCCAATACAAATGCGCTTTCAATTGCACGAGTTGATGACCGGTCTGATTCTGTATATCTGGGACACTGGAGGGACTTGTTGAGCAATTGGTCAGTGGTTCTCTTTCCGCTTTTGAGCTGCTGTTGGATAACGTCGTGCGCAGAACATGAGAATGGTTTGGACCACCAAGAGGCTTTCTTCATAGTCTATTCGGATTGCATGACTTCAGAGGCTCTTTTCGGATTATCGGCTCGTAGGTTTCACCAGTCAGGTCCTAGCCGTGCTGAGGATAGGATTGTGTTGCAGCACAAGTATGCGCCTTCTCATCAGGAACAAGTGGGTGCACTCAAAAGAATATTTCTAGCATAATTGGAAGTGATGCATTACTGGCTTACAAATCCTCGTCTTTCGGTGGAACCTGAGATACTGCATCAACAGCTCTACGACTATCGAGAACTGCCGCGAACCTTGTAAACCTGGTTGATAGCCAGGTAAGTCTATTCCCACAAGATCCCGCGCGGAGTTATTACTGACATTCATGAAAGACTCTCCTATATCTCTCCCCAGGTCGAAAAATTCCTGGAACGCCGGAGATGACACCCAACGATCTCACTATTTCTCTCTCTCTTTTGGAGGGGGACAAATATTCGGCAATCCTTCCGGCGGATTATATTGCCATCTGAGCAGACGTACTCGTTCTCAGAATATAGAAGCGGCGTATCTCACAAACAACAAGATTGTTCTCTGGGTCAAATAATCCGTGCTTCCCTATGACACGATTGATTCAAGAGCACAGGTTCTCAAATTTTTGTCAACACTGCAGTAGTCACCCACACTCGTTCGAATAAAATTATATTTTTACCCTTATTATCGCCAGGCCTGTCGTAATTTGTAATTTCGCCTGTGTTACTGCAATCGGCAATGCGTTGCATTCTGCCCCGATCGGTCGTTTGCGTCTTATCAAAAGGGGTATCGAGCAGCTTTGCGAGAATCGTCGACCGAATGTTCCCGAGATAGATGTATACCCTGGATTGGTGCGCGTGAAATTCTCCTCGGAATTCAGATGGGACCTTGAACTCTCTTTGACTCGCAGCTTTCCATCTTCGCGAACTCTATTCGACGCTTCAAAAATATCCTAATGTCATCAAAGTCGACAGTGTCCCCATGATCAACTTTGAACGACATATTTGCTTTACAGATCGTGTCAAGGAGGTCCTGCATTATACAGCTCCGGATCTTGAAAGATATCGCCAACAAAGACAGTTGGCATACCTTGAGCATCAATTACGCAAAGTTCACCTTACCCCTACTGCCGATGATGAATTGATGAAACGAAGTACAACTCTTGTAGTCAGCGAGACTCGGGACTACCGAGCACGCAAACAAGAACTTCGACGAGTGGGCTTGAGGACTTTATGACATTGTATTTGAGTATCTAACTATTCTGATATCGTGGAAATGGAACAACTAATGTATAATACAAAACGTAATGTTTACACACCTAGTCTACTAAGATGTACGAAGATAAACCCCAAGAAAACAAGGACGACGACATCCAAAAAATTATCCACTGAAGCTCCATATCTTTATATCGGCGTCATCACTCCCCGACACAATTTTGTCTTCCCCGAGAGCCAGACAGCTCACGGCAGCCTTGTGACCAACCAAAGTCGCCGTGCATTTACCTTCATCGCGAGACCACACCTACACAAGAAAAGAACATCAATACATACAACTCGCAGAAAAAAAGAATAAGACGTACCTTGATAGTGCGATCATGGCTCCCGCTCACCAAGCGCATCTTATCGCACGCTACTGCCCAAACGCCCTCAATGTGGCCAAAGAAAGTCCTGGTGCATTTTCCCGTCTCAATGTCCCATAGCCTGATAGTATTATCCAAGCTGCCAGAGATGAGAACGGTTTTTTTCCGGTTGGGGAACAGCATAGTCGTCCGTAGGAGCGAAGACGGCGTCAAGGTGTCTACAGGCGACTGGGAAGAAGGGTCTCGCGTAACGTCGGATAACGCTTCACTATTTTCGTCAGCGGACGTCGTTGTCCCTTCGCTGTTTTGTATCTCGACGTCGCCATCGCAATCACTCGCAGGCAGCAACTTCATGCTCTGGACCTGACCAATATGACCAGTCAACGTACGAAGACACGTCCGGAGCGTCAGATCCCACAGCTTGATCGTCCCGTCATCAGAGGCAGAGAACAGCATCTTTCCAGCGTCGATCTCGCTCTCCGAGCATGATGAACCTCCTCGAGGTGATAATATTGAGCCACCTCCGGATACATCAAAGAGCGACATGCCCAACTGCTGTTCTGTGCGCGCGCTGGACTTGGAGTCCCAGAGCTGTACCGCGTTGACCCAGTCACTGTGTCCTCTCAATGTGAATGCCCCGCCGGTCCGTAGGTTCCAGACCTTGATGGTCGTGTCCACACTGCCACTCGCCAAGACGTTAGAATCAAAATTGAGACACAGGATACCGCCAGTGTGGCCGGAGAGTGTGCGGATACACTTGCCGCGGCGCCAGTCCCAGACCTTGAGGGTATGGTCCATACTGCCGGTGATGAGCTTTATATCGTCAAATTGTAGAGCGCGCACAGCGCGGGTATGGCCCTTGAGGGTATGGAGCTCGACGCCTGTTTCCATGTTCCAGACACGGACGGTACGGTCATAGGAACCAGTCATGAGGACGGGGAAGGCGGGGTATGAGAGGTTTTCGTTGAACTGAAGGCACATGACACCGTCTGTGTGTCCTTTGAGGGTGCGTGCAGTACATCGACCGCGGCGCCAGTTGCGTTCGATGGTCATGCGTTCACTATAGACGTCTTTCCAGGGGCGGGTGACGGACTGGATGGATGATGGAATGGGAGTAAGGAGGGCACACGAAGAGGCTTGATCACAGGGCGACAACTCGGACTCGACCTCGTCGTCATTGGAGCGCTGTCGTTTGATGGGCGGGCCAGGCTCGTACTCTTCTGACACGGGTCGTTTGGTAGCAGAGAATGATGGAGGGCGGTCGATGGGAGGGGGGGATAACGAGCGGGGTCGGTAGCTGCGCTTCTTCTCGAGAACGGGGAGGCCCCAGCCGCACTTGGCGCACTTTTGGCCAATGTGCTGCTCGCAGATGCCGCGCCAGAGGATGTCGTCGTCTGCGAGAGCCTTCCAGCGCTTGGCGACCTGGGCTGCTCTGCATAATGATGTAGCGTCGAGATAGCCGAGAATCTTTAGACAGACTTCGCGGGGGAAACAAGCAAAGGGATCGATGCGGATGAGATGGGCAAGATGCTCGGTGAGAAGGGAGAGCTGGGAGAAGCAACACATTGTGAGGAGGCCCTGGAGGATGAGAGCGCGACAGGGGTGCGACGAGGAGGAAAAGCTGGACCAGATAGCGTTGACTGCCTGGCGGTCGTCGAGCGGCATTGCGTCGAGCGACTGTTGGAGCCTGAGACTGGTGCCCTCGTCTGCCATACGCTGGTGGCGAAAGCACAGCTTACGAGGTGTGACCTGCTGGGGGGGCTGTGGACGACGTGGGGCGGGGTCGTCGTCGTCGTCGTGGTCGGCAGCGAGCTTGGGTGGAGGGAGAGTGTCGCAGACGTAGGACTTGGGCGACATGATGGTGTGTTGATAAGACTGTCGTTCTGTTACTTCCAAGCCTCGCGCCACATGGCGTAATCCACAAAGCACGCAATTCTCGTACACAATTTCAAATTCAAAATCACTATACAACAAACAGTCCCGTTCAATACCACACTCTCTCCGTCAGTCCAGCGTAATCTTCAGTTGCTCAACAGGTATGGGCACAAACTTCTCCAGCACAATCCCCCGCGAGGCCAGCTCCGGTTCGCAGTGCAGCGGAACAAGCTGCCGGATCAAGTCCGGGCGCACCGACAGTTCTGCTCAACCTCCGTCAGCTACATACCAGTCGCCGCACGAGTATCACTTACCCTCCCGCGAGAAGTCGAATAGCCTCGGGAAGTCCTTCCCATTGGGCATCCGTTGGCCCTCGACCCGCAGCTCGTCAAAGAACGGGTGCACCATTGCCTCCACCGCACTCAACCGCGCCCCTGGTGTGTATTCCAGCAGCTTGGATACCAGGTCTATTGCCTCCGGCGCTGTGCGGGGCCGGAAAACCTTTGTATAAAGAAACACGCATCAGTCCACAAGCTCCGCAGTTTAGTCTTCGGCCTGCCTACTTACTTTTGAGAATGGGTGGGGCTTGATTTGTGGAAACTTGTGTTCCATGTAGTTGGGATTCATTGTCTTAATCTGCTCCCTCGAGGGTGTCCCAAGCACCTTGATAATCTCCACCAACTGATCAATCCCGCTCTCCCCCGGGAACAGAGGCTGGCCGAGCATCAACTCTGCCATGACACATCCAGTTGACCAAATATCTACAATGTAATCAGTACCTGATCCTCACACAACAATGACTAGGGGGTCGTCACGCGCACCAATGTTGGTCGTATAATTTGTGGCACCAAAGATGAGTTCAGGAGCACGGTAGTACCTCGAGCAGATGTATGAGACATTAGGCTCGCCTGCCACAAGGATCTTTGCCGAGCCAAAGTCACAGAGCTTCAGCACACCAGTGGCAGGATTAAGAAGCAGATTCTGTGGCTTGATATCTCTGTGGCAGATACCAACAGAGTGGATGTAAGCAAGGGACCGCAACAGCTGGTACATGTATAGTTTAATTTGGAGCATGGGCATGGGCTGCTTCAGCTTGGCATAGTGGCGACTGGCGCGATAGACTGTTTCAGGGACATATTCGAGAACGAGATTAAGGTAGACTTCGTCTTTCTGTCGTGGAGATGAATACCCCATTTGCCCTCACAAGCTCCTGAACCGTACCTTGTCTCCATTAGAATAGAAAAATGCCTTTAGATCAACGACGTTGGGATGAGACACGAGTCTCATGATCTGCAGTTCACGATTCTGCAAAAGAAAGAGGTGAAAAAGACGGTACAAACTCGCGAATTCGAAGACAAACCTTAAATCGCTTATCCTGCAAAACCTTCTTGATGGCAATGTCGTCACCCTCTTTGGTTGACGAAAGTCTGGCCTGGAAAACGACACCAAACGAGCCATTTCCGATAACTTTGCAATTCGTGTACGAAAGCTCCCTTGTCTCGGCAGACTTGCCGTCGGAGGCAATAACCTTGACGACCTTGTGGGGGTCATCTATTGCTAAACAAACGAAAAACGCGCAGAACGGGTATCGATCGAGGGCGATTCGTAGCCAAAAGAAAAAACAAGAAGCACATGTGAGGCAAGTATAAGTGAGATTAGACATGCGATTGAGAAACGGGAGCGGGTCAGTACAAGGTATGAGACGTCGACTGGGATGAATCAGAAGACTGACCGGAGATCTTGACGCCGTTTATTGGGCCGTGAATGGACATGGATGAAATATACTAGGTGTACAGCGCGAGATATGAGACAGGAAATAGGAAAAAAGATGTGTGAATGTGTGGGCCTCAAGGGGAGTGGTGTGCGATGTGACGAGGAAGAAGTGGGGAGTGCAGTCGCTGAGGTGGATGATAGCGGCGAGGGGGACGGGGAAGACGATGTGGGCTGAGGGAGGAACGACGGACGAGTTTGCGTTGAGCTGCCAACTGATCAAGTGACCCCAAAATACACACAAACACACGCGACGAGGCGGTACATACAAACTGTAGTGGCCAGGCCTTGGTTGGGAGAAAAAAGTCATGTATGATATTCACTTTACAACCAACTGTAGCTTTCGCTCTGTCCTGTGCTGCCAGTGTGTTGTTCAACTCTAATTCTGTCTCTGTGGCCAGTAGACAGGTTGACTCACCCGCCGACCTTTCAGCAGATAAAGGTGGGGTGAACCGGAAAATAGAAGAGAAAACCCTCTGGCTATCAGACAGTCTTCAACATCACAAACATGGATTGACATGACTGAACTAACTTGTTTGAACTAGACACACTAGAATAGCACCTGAAATAGTTAACTAGGAAGTAGCCTGTAGTGGAGTGGACCAGCGCACGGTCACACTAATTTTCAGTCCCGCGAAAGAACTGGGTTAAGTAAGTCCTATCGATTACAAAGAAGCTGGCTAACTATTCTGATAACCTGGACCTATGACAAGCGCAAAAACAAACAGAACGAGCCTGAGATGTGTGTCCTATGACAAATGCAGAAACAAACGGAGCACTAATATACTATTAGTCATAGATCTAGGTATCTGAGGAAAGGCAGAAAGACTCGCAGCCTCAGATGTATGTTAAGGACAAGGAGCAACTGACGCTGGGATATGAATTCCGATGAGCAAAATCTGTGGAACCAGAGGTGATGACACAACCTCATGATTGCAGAAGGGAGAGAATGGGAAAGATGCTACATAAGGCTTGCCTTGTTTTATTTATCTTCTTGGTGCTAGCTAGCACTTACAGCTAGCATCCAGTCTCAATATATCCTCCTGCTATCACTAGCAATATTGCCTCATCCTTAGCAACCTCGTGTTCCTCATCTTTCTGTCAACCCATTAACCACTTAGTGCCTCAGGCTGGCATTTGCAACTCCATCTCCCTTGTCCTTCTCCCACTTCTATATCTCACATTGCACTTTACAAACCAGCATCAGGAAAAAGGCAGATGCATATCTAGTCCAACATAGCCAATGTAGTATTGGTAGTCACATGGACTTCCCACTGATATGTAGTACTTAATACTTTGAGAGGGAATGTATAGAGTACCATGGTATGCTATAGTGGCTCCTGCTGTCTACAGAGTCCTGTAGTTATGGGCTTTATTGAGTAAAAACTTAGTGTTTACAAAAGTAATGAATGGTCCTGAGAGTCATGATGATTGTGTGATAGCCTAGGGAGGCTGCTATGATTTAGATCACTTCCACCTGACTCAGATTACTTCCACCTAACTCAGATTACTTTTACCTGACTTAGATCACTTCCATTTGACTTAGATCACTTCCAGCTTCCTCTTTTGGTAGTGTCCTACAGCTATATAAGGTCTCCTAGTCTGTAGCTACACTCCAGTCTTGAGATTACCTATTGTGTCTGCTTTTTACTTGTGTTCATCCTCCTGTCTTTTTCTCTTCAATCTATCAGTTTCTGTTAGGGGACTGGTTTCTGGCCTGTGTCCAACTCTACTCTAAGCTTAGTCCAAGGACATGCCCACTCTTAGCACATCTGAATGACTGCTCAGCCTGCCCTATCTCCTTCTGTCTTCTAGTAGTCAGCCTTGATGAGTCATATGCATGGACCTTACTCAGCATTGATTATTGTTAGTCATACTCCATTACATACTGGGGCCCAATTAGTTAAACAGTATTAGTAATAGCACAGCCACCAATGTAAGTATATAAAGGCAGCCTGTGGATATAATATCCCCAAGCTGAACAATAGCAGTGTTCTTCTGGCCTACACACCAAACTGACTGTAAGCTCTTTAGCAATATCTGACCATTTGGTTAGCCCTGCTGGTCCCTTGTCTGACTCTTGCTTGCCTCTGTGCCCATTTGGCTTCCACTTGTCACCAGTGCTTGCTAGCTTGTGGAAGGAGTTCTGCAGACATTAAGTGCTCCCCTTACAGTTTCCAGGTTTACCCTTCTCAGTTGATAAGACCAACTTGTCACTGAGCACCATTACCACCATCTCAGGCTATCTTATCTGACACAGCACCTGACCTCAACATAGCTGAGCCCCATCATGTAAAAGCCTAGTCCTTCAGTCTAGAAGCACATGGTCAAGACCTTTTCTTACCAATAATTGCTAGTGACACCATGTAGCAACAAAGGGACTTTGCCTCTCAAAACAGATATTCAAAGAACATATGACCCAAATCTCTCCATTTTTGATCTCACTTAACCAATATACCTGAATGGCATCTACACTTCAGATTTTGATGTTCACTATGATTTCTTGTGTTTGATAGATATACAGCTTTCAACATCATGTATATTTTCTTGATAACCATACTGATACCTGGTATGCATTATAGACACATTGACAGATGCTGTCTGTAAGGGCAACCTCTGGGAGCTGCAGCTCAATCACACAGCTAGCAGAGGAGAATCCAAAGTTATATTAGAAAGATAATCAACAATACAACAGTAACTAATCACCTAGCAGAGGGGAATCCAAAGAGAACAAGTCTAAGGATTCCTGCTACTTGGTGCAGTGCATCAGCAGGTGGCAGAGGCATGAGAACAACTGTACAGATTACTGGAGTTAACCCTAACCCTTGGGAGATGCTCAAAGAGGAAATACAGAAAGTTCTGGAGGTTTTCTGAAAAGAAGAATGACCTTCAGAGATCTCCAGAGATCTGGAGGGAGCCCTGGGAGTGCAGGGCAAGCCTCAGGGAAGGAGGTTGGGTTGAGGAGAGTCATCATAGGTCAGACATAGGTTAGAATAGGAGGTCTGGACACAGAAGTCCTCTGACATCACCCCCCCTCTAGCATGTGGCATCCCAACATGTGGGGTAGAAGAAGTTCTGGATTGCCTGGTCTACTGGCAAGATGGGATAGATCCCCTAGATGGCCTGCAGTGCATCTGGGTGTCTTTGGTGGAACTCCCAGACAAACCCTGGTGCATGCACATTTTCTTGCAGCTCCCAGAAGATGTCCTCATAGCCCTTCCACTTCACTTTGTACTGTAGCTTGACCACATTGAACACTGGGTGAAGCTGGCACATCCCTGCAGGAAGCTGGAGTTGATAGGCTAGGGGCCCTACCTGCCATTCTACCATGTAGGGTCCTAAGTGATGGTGCAAGAGCTTCTTCAATGGTCAGGTGGTTGTAATGTCAGAGTTATACAAGTAAACCCAATCCTCCAGCTGGTACTTGGGCACAGGGGTTCTTCCATGGTTGTAGTACCATGCCATGTCATCCTTTGCCTTTGACAGAGCCACCATGGCTTCCTCCTGTGCCACCTTCATCTGGTTCACAAATTTGTTCATAACTTCATTCTCTGAGGCTCTGGCCTGAGGCTCAAAGCCCATGCATGGGTGACACCTGGTGTTCAGGAAGAAGGGCAACACTTGAGTAGTGGTGTGAACATGGTTGTTGTACTGGAATTCAGCATTGGGAAGTAGTTCATCCCAGTTGTCCTGATGCTCATTGCAGAAGAGATGAAGGTACTGTTTGAGTTCCTGGTTCATGCATTTGGTCTGGCCATTGGACTGCAGGTGGTAGGTGGTGGAGGTGTGGAGCTTCACATTGAGCAGTCAGTAGAGCTCTCTAGTGAAGTCCACTACAAACTGTGGGCCCTGGTCTAAGACATAGGCATCAGAGAGGCCATGGAGCTTCCAGACATTCTTCCAGTATAGGTTAGTGGCACCCATGACAGAGCAAGTGGTGTTGGTAGGGATGAAATGGGCATGTTTGCCACATAGGTCTACCACCACCATGATGGCATCATAACCATGAGTGTCAGGGAGCTCTATGATGAAGTTCACTGAGGCTACACTCCATTGCTCCATGGGGACAGGTAGAGGATGGAGTTGTCTGGTGGGGAAGAAACACTGGGGCTTGATCCAGAGACAGAGATTGCATGTACTAGTGTAAGATCCAATATGCTGAGACATCTAGGGCCACCAGTAATTCTGGGACACTAGCTCCAATGTCTTCCATTGTCCAGGGTGTCCAGCAACCTGGGAGTCATGGTGCTGCTCCACAATCCTCTGGCAGAGCTCCAGGGTTTTGGGCATGTAGATGTGATCTCAAAAGGTCAGGAGCCCATCTTGGAGGGCCCACTCATCAGCACAGACAGACTTAGTGCCAGTGATATGTCCCAATTTTAGGGCCCAGGCAGCCTAGGTGACAAGCTCCTCCTGTTTACCACTCTGGTTTCCATGCCAGATGTCCCAGAGAATGTCCACCTCAGCTCCCTGGATGGCTAGACCTTCCATGGCTCAGATTGCAACCAGTTCTGGCCAGAGGAGCACAATGTTGCTATTGTCATCTCCTCTGGTGTCATGGTTTGCTCTCTGGAACAGGGCATCTGACTTTCCCATACTCTGGCCTGGCTTGTGGTGCAGTGAAAAATCAAAGTTGGCTAGGTATAGGGACCACTGGGCCTGTTGATGGTTGAGTTTCTTGGCTGTTTGGAAGTACTCAAGGTTCTTGTGACCTGTCCAAACCTCAAACTTATGCCATGCACCCTCCAGGAAGTGCTGCCACTCCTTGAAGGACTGGATGATGGCCAACATCTCCTTGTTGTGGATCTTGTAGTTGCACTCTACCACATTCAAGCTCTTGGAGTAGAAGGCCACCAGATGCCACTTCCCATCCTCCTAGGACTGTTGTTATAAAACAGCCCCATTGGCAAAGTCAGAGCTGTTGGCTTCTACCCAGAAGGGAGAGTTGTTGTCTAGGAAGAGGAGGACTGGCCCAGAGGTGATGGCATGCTTGAGAGCATTGAAGGCAGTCTGCTCCAAGAGTCCCCAGCTCCAGGTGGTGTCCTCAGCTCCAGGTGGTGTCCTTAGCAGTAAGGTCAAACAGAGGATGGGCATGATGGGAGAAATCCTGGATGAACCTCCAGTAGAAGTTAGTCAAGCTTAAGAAGGCCTGTACTTCCTTCTTGTTCTTGGGCTCCAGCCACTCTGCCACACCCACTACCCTCACCAGGTCCATCTCCACAGCTCCATGTGAGATGATCAGCCCAGGATACTTGATCCAGGTCTGCTCAAACTCACACTTCTTCAGTTTGAGATAGAGCTGGTGATGGCAAAGGCATTCTAGGATGATGCACATGATTTGGCAATGCTCCTCCAGCATTTTGGTGTATATGAGGATGTTGTTGAGGTATATGCACACTATGCTTTTGGCAATAAGGTCTCAGAAGATGTTGTTCATCATCATTTGAAAGGTGGCTGGGCTATTGGTGAGTCCAAAGAACATAATGAGAGGTTTGAACAGTCCCCAGTTGGTCCAGAAGGCAGCCTTCTACTCATCTCCCTCATAGATGCACACATTGCTGTAGCCCCACTGGATGTCTAATTTAGTGAAGTACTACATGCCCCAGAGGTTAGTGATGAGCTTGGAAATGAGGGGGAGGGGGTAGCAATTCTTCACTGTCATGGCATTAAGAACCCAGTAGTCCTGGACCAGTCAGAGAGAGCCATCCTTCTTTTTGATGAAGAAGACTGGAGAAGCCATTGGAGACTTGGAGGGGTGGATGTGACTGGACTCCAGGTTCTCTTGCAGGAAGGTATCCAGCTTGTCCTGCTCCTTGGGCACTAGTGGGTAGACCTTACAGCTGGCAGGCTTGGAGTCCCACACCAATTCAATGGTGTGGTCCCATTGCTTGCACTCCAGGAGTGAGTTGAATGAGGCCTTTGAGAACATGTCCTTAAATGCATGGAGGTATTGAGGCACAACATCCCAGAATGCCTGGAGTGGAGAATTGGTAGCAAAGGCCTGAGCCAGCTGTTGGGACATGGTATGGCTAGCCCAGATACCTGCAATGGAGGGCAGTGAACACAGAGCAGTTGTGTAGATCTGGTCTCTGACCTCTATTGCCTTGTCCAGGAGCTCTGGGTCACATATGCCATAAGATTTCCCCCCTAGTTCCTCCTCTGTGGTCCTGCTGCTGCTCCAGTCATCTTTTTAGAGGGCCTCTCTACAGGGGAATGCCAGGGGTGGGGGGTCCAGAAGGTCTAGGTCTACAAAGGGGACATGGCCTGCATGACAAGCCCAGATGGCCATGTGCTCTTGTTTCTCCCCTGTCAGTTTGCCCAATCCCATGGATTCTATTCAGAGACTGTTAACTCATGTCATAGGACTCAAGAGCAGGCTAGTGGCACTTGAGTCCACTCATATGCCCACACCCCAGGCCACTGTTGCCTCTGCCCAAATGGCTTTGCAGCCTAGTATGGGTGGCTACACAGTTTCCAAGGGCTTGGCCATGCAGGCAGCTCCTCCTGGGCAGCCCAAGCCAAGCCTTCCACCAAACCTCCTATTGCAACCACCTCTTGGATCCCCCAACATGTATCATGCCCTACCACTAATACTCCCCTCACCATCCCCCCTCACTCAGGACCTTCCTCCTACAGATGGTCATACCCCACATTTTGAGTGTGCACTTGAACTTCCCAACTCTCTAGTTGTGCATGTGGTCAATCACCAGGGGCAGGGCCTTAAACAAGCCCTTGACATCTCTGGCACCAACTTGGCTGCCTTCATGGTTGGCTCAGCTGGAGGAGACTGCTGGTTTGTCTCTATCAGGGGCTCTGATCAGCAGATTGGAGAAGCCCTCATGGTTCTTGGAAGGCAGATAGCTAAGAAGTGAGTCTGCATATCATTGGAAGCAATGCTCAGGTAATGTTGTGCCAGCAGTTGCTATGCCAGCACCTTCAGGACATACCACACCATCTGCCCCTACTTTTATTAGGCCTGGAGTGCCCTCTACTAGTGCTCTGGCAACAGCACACTCTCAGTCTGCTGTCATAGCCTCTACCCCTACTATTTGGCAACCCCCATCTCTCCCTCTGGGCTTGCTGATGTTGAGTGTTCACACCAAGGCCACACCAGCTCTGGAAATGGACACAACTTCATCAATGATCCTCTCTACTCTGGCACCTAATATGTCAACTCCAATAATACAATACACCTTCAGACATTACTCCAGGGGGGCAGAACCAGCCATTGCATGCCACAGTCAGCCTTTTTGGAGGCATGGTTAAGTAAAGATGCTGTTCATCAGGTCAACAAATCTTGAGGGGGGGTGATGTAAGGGGATGACCCTCTATAGGGACTCCACTCTATTCAGGCCTAGCCCTACAGATGTACTGGACCAGCTGCCCATCTCTCCCTACTCTGCTCCTGTCACTTAGTAGTCACCTGCCATAAACACCAGACTCTATATCTCCTTTTGTTGTATTGATTACTCATTGCTTAGCATACTCAGGCCACTTACTACATACAGTATTAGTCATAGCATAGCCATGGATGTAGTATATAAGCCAGTCACAAGGATAGAATATCCTTTGACCAATCAATAGCAGCATCTACCAGGTCTATCCACTTGATTGATTGTGAGCTCCCTAGCATTGTCTGACTTTGTCTCTACCCAGCTTTGACCCTTGTCAGCCACTTGCCTGTGTTAGCACTTGCTTGCCACTCACTTGTCTCTTGGCTCTTGCATTGCATGATAGGAGTATCCTGCAGTATTGAGCATTCCCTCACAAGGACAAGATCTACCATGGAGCTGATGGCACCAACTTTCTTGGGCATCTCATCAATATTGAACACCAGAATGGGTTTGGAGAGCCACTGTGCAGTCAGGCTGTGGCACTTCATGAAATCCAAGTCCAGAAATAGTCCAGTAGCTCTGCTGTCCAGGAGGGCAGTGACTCTGTGAGTTTGCTGGATGTTCATGGTCTCAATTTCCACATTGAGGTGCAGGGAGTTTGCAGAGGGGTTTGTTGGTGTTCCCAGGCAGGGGGGCAATGTGGGCAGAGCCTGACCAGTGTGGGGAAGCCTGGCTCAGGGTCTGGAGTTGGGGTTTGTACATCTGAAGGGGGGATCAGAGGTTTGTTTGTCTTAGCATGATTGATATTGGGAAATTCAATTGCATTTTCTAATGACAGACATGTGAATCTGTTAGTATTCAGCAATGGAGGCATACACCTCATCTGTCACTTGACTAAAAATCCTCCTCCAGGCCCAGGAGGGGGGCACATGTGCCACTCTCCTCCAGGGTCAACTATGGTGCCAGCTCATCTGGTGACAGAACTCTGGCTGTGACTTTCATGGCCAGCAGTTGCAGGAGGAGCTCCTCTTGCTTGGTGGTCAATGTTGTCAGGGGACCCACCTTTTGCACCTTCCTTCTTGATCTTGACGCTTGGACGCTTACCTAACCCTTCCTCACAACAACACCAAACAAAGTCGAGCACAATTTTCCGGTCACCTGGCAGAATGATTCCTTAGACTTGTTCTCTTTGGATTCTCCTTCTGCCAGGTGAGTAACTACTGTTGTTCTATTTAGATACTTTCTAATATACTTTGGATTCTCCTTCTGCCAGCTGTGTGACTGAGCCACAGCCCCCAGAGGTTGCCCTTGCAGCAGAACAAGTCTCAGGGTTTTGGTCCAGGAGCCCCCTCTAGCTGGCCCCTTCAGGTCTCTCCTCCACCAATTTG
>JAGGAV010015844.1:0-17874 GCA_017657295.1 Termitomyces sp. DKA64
CTCCCAACATCCATGACACCTTCCCAACCCCCAGTGCCTGCTCTGGCAACTCCCAAGGCTTCTCCAGAAAACCCCAACACTTCTCCAGCAGTTCTCAAGATCCCCTCAGACTCCAGATAAGTTCACCTGCCCCAGTGTGCATCACAGTTATGTATCAATACAAAACTGCCACCAACTAGCCAGTCTCAGGATGCCCTGAACAACCACACCTGAGACCCACCTGCATGACCTGACCTCAGACCCACGATCCCAGAGGAGTTCCCCCCACTGGTATTTAAGCCATGGCATAATAAGTAGCTAGGTAGTCTTGATATTACCTACATTCTTGTGTTTGTTACATCTTTCATATTTCCGTCTCTCTGTTCTGTCTCATCTTGTTGAATCCAATCTCTTTCTCAATTGCATCTGTTTCTGTCTTATCAATCTTGATCTTATCAGTTTCCTTTTTCATCTCTCATCTGTCTCCCAAAGTCTTGTTTTGTCTCATTTCCATCTCTTGCCTCATCTCATTCCCATCTCTCACCTTGTCTTGTTCCCATCTCTTGCCTTGTCTTGACTTCCAGGACCTCCTGTACTCATAGCCCAGACTCACTGAGTTTGTCATTAATACCCCAGAGTTCCATATCACATGTGCCTCCCACTTGCCCAATCACTCTGCCCCCTCATAGACCCCCACAAAAACACCCTGGACCCCCCTGGACCTCCACTATCTCCTTTCCCTACCCCATTTCACTCTTCCAGAGCTCACTGGAGTTAGGGATTGTAGGTTTAGACATTATGTCCACCTAGTAAGGGACTCACCCAGTGTAATTGAGCCCCCAGGTCAGCAGAACCTGACAGAATGGGCCCTCTACAATGGACTCCTGACCTTCTGGGACCATATCTATGTGCCCAACAACCTGGAGCTCCACTGAAGGATTGTAGAGCAACACCATGACTCCTGGATTGTAGAACACCCCAGCCAGTGGAAGATGCTAGAGCTGGTGTCCTGGAACTACTGGTGGCCCCAAATGTTCTGGTATATTGGATCCTACACTAGTACATGCAATCTCTGCCTCCAGACCAAGCCCCAGTGCTGCCTCCCCTCTGGCCAGCTGCACCCCCTGCCTGTCCCTGTGGAGCAATGGAGCATCACCTTGGTAGACTTCATTGTAGAACTCCCCAATGCCCACAGCTATGATGCCATCATGGTAGTAGTGGACCTCTATGATAAGCAAGCACACTTCATCCCCACTCACACCACTTGCTCTGCCATGGGTGCTGCCAACCTGTACTAGAGGAATGTCTGGAAGTTGCATGGCCTCTCTGATGCCTATGTATCTGACCAGGACCCACAATTCATGGTGGACTTCACTTGGGAGCTCTACCAACTACTCAATGTGAAGCTGCACACCTCCACTGCCTACCACCTGCAGTCCAATGGCCAGACCAAGCGCATGAACCAGGAGCTTGAACAATACCTCTGCCTCTTCTGCAACAAGTGCCAGGATGACTGGGATGAGCTCCTCCCTGATTGGCAATCAGGACCCTTCATGGTAGAATGACAGGTAGGGCCCCTAGCATATCGACTCCAGCTCCTCATGGGAATGTGCCAGCTCCATCTGGTCTTCAATGTGGTCAAACTGACTCCAGCCCCAGCAGACCCTATCTCAGGATGACACCCAACATCTCCACCCCCTCTGGTGGTGGTCAACAACAGTGAGGAGTACAAGGTGGAAGAGATCCTGGACAGCCATCTATTCCAGCAGGGACTACAATACAAGGTGACATGGAAAGGCTACAGAATTGAGGACATTTCCTGGGAACCCTGGGAGAATGTGCATGTGGGAGACTGGTCAGGGAGTTCCCCCAATGACATCCAGATGCACCATGAGCCATCAGAGGGGATATATCCCCTCCCCCTAGTGGACCAGGTGATCTGGAATTTTTTCTACCCTGCACATCAAGACACCACATGCTAGAGGGGGGGTGATGTCAGGGGACTACCCTTTTCTGACCTCTGCCCCTGTCCAACACCAACTCTCCTTGCCTGTTTCCACTTTCCCAAGGCTCATTTGACAACTCTGGGGCATTCTACAGGTCTCCAGAGATCTCTGGAGACCCCCAGAACTTTCTGTGATCCATTGTTGCATACTTCAGCTAATTCCAGTCACCTACACAGTTGTTCCCATGCCTCTGCCACCCCCTGATGCACCACACTGAGCAGAGGAGATCCTTAGACTTTTTCTCTTTGGATTCCCCTCTGCTGAGTGATTAGTCTACTATTTGTATTATTTATTACATATCTAATACACTTTGGATTCCCCTCTGCTAGCTGCATGATTTAGCCATCACTCCTGGAGGTCACCCTTACACTCACATCAAACACATGGCAGACATACTCAACAGGCCAGCAACAATTCATTCTCCACATCCAGCTCAACAGTCTCTACAATGCCAATGGCTCCATCCTCCCTGCCTCCAAGCTGGCCATCCTCTCATGGGTTGCAAGCCTTGGTGGGCAAGTCCAGCCCAAGACAATCAAGGCATATTTGTCTGCAGTATGCTCCCTCCATGTCAATGCTAACCTCCCATTCTCAGCCACTGAGTCCCCTCTCATACAGCACCTCATCTGAGGCATCAAACATTATCATGGCAAGTGCAACTGTAGGCCAGTACAACCTATCACCCTCCCTGTCCTCCCTGCCCTCCTTGCTCAGCTCAGTCCTGAAATCAACCCCAGACACATGGCAGTGTATGCAGCATGTTGCCTTGCCCACTCTGGCCTCCTCCACAGTGGCAAATTCACAGTGGGCAAGGGCAGGAAATTTAATGCCAGCCTTAATCTCTCACAGAACTCCATTCAATTCCTACCCAGCTTTGAAGAAGCCACACATGCATGCCTCATGCTCCCTGCATCTAAGACCGACCCATTCAGAAAGGGAGATGCAATCACTGTTGCAGCCACACCAAGCCACCCAACCTGCCCCATTGCTGCACTCAAGTTACTGTTTGAGAAGCTCCCTCACAAAGGAATGGACCCCCTTTTTGAACAAGCAGATGGCAAAGCCCTTTCTCATATGAACTTTGTCACCACCATCGGGGAAGCACTATCCAGAGCAGGGATCAATCCTCAAATTTATGCTGGTCACAGCTTCTGCCAGGAAGCAGCATCTGCAGCAGCCACAGCTGGATATTCTGACTACAAAATATAGCTGCTAGGCCACTGGTGCAGTGACTTCTACAAGCTGTATATAGAAAATGACCCAGCTAGGATTCTTCATCTATCTTCTCTTCTCCACATAGCCTACAATCACCTTATCCCTTTCAAACTTCTAGCTCTATGGGACTACATGGCTTTGGCTTGAGTTTTCGGCCCCCCCTTCTGGGGAGCCAGTGCTCGAGAACTCCTAGGACTCAAGAAATCTAAATTCTTTCCTGCAAAACTTGGCCCCCTTTCCTGACTAAGCCCTCTCATTCATCAAGGTTCTTAGTTCTCTACATTTCATCGCTCCCCATCTTGCCTCTCGCACCTCAGTCATCAGCTTCGAATTAATGGTTCGGGCAATGTGATGGATTGCACGGGGTTAATTCGGGCAAAGATCTGATCACCGTTCCCTTTCACTGGTCACAACCTGGCCACCCTCATTGTTAGTTCTCATTCCATTGTTCACAAGTATGATATATCTGCGAACGCGTGGTGATGTCGTTATTGTCTCACACTGCGCTCGCAGGTAAGCTTTTTGTCATTAGCCTTCACGTCGTCTACATCGTCTCACACTGTGCTCGCAGATCCGATAGATTAGACACCCACAATACGTTACGCATCGTTTTAGATCCCCTCCCGCCAGCCCTATTTCATATACTTGCACTTAGCACATATTCCATTCTACACTACTTACACACTCGAACATTACTAGTCCATCGTGTTAGCTTGAGTTTTCGGCCCCCCCTTCTGGGGAGCCGGCGCTCGAGAACTCCTAGGACTCAAGAAATCTAAATTCTTTCCCGCAAAGCTTGGCCCCCTTTCCTGACTAAGCCCTCTCATTCATCAAGGTTCTTAGTTCTCTACAATTCATCGCTCCCCATCTCGCCTCTCGCACCTCAGTCATCAGCTTCAAACTAACAAACGTTTATCATCACCCCTGGCAGTGTCAGCTGACTTTCTGATCACGTGATTTAACAACTTGATTCGTGGCTCGCGCGTGGACTGAGGTTGTAAGTGACGCTCTTTTCTTTCTTGGTTTCCATTTTTGATCTGTAGCCCTACAGGCTATCTTCACTACCACTTAGGTGTGAGAATATAATTGTTCTCTCCTTATCACGGTAGCCTCTGGAGGTTGCTATCTTTGCTACCACTTAGTGCTCAGATCCAGGTTGGTAGCTTTGATTTACATTCATATTTTCAAGGCAGAACGTGGACCCTTTCGAACCTCTGCACTGTTCTGCAGTTTTCAACTTGAGAATCGGACCAATTTTTGCCTGTGATGACTTACTCAAACAACCTATCGTGTATATCGTTGACCTATCAGAAGTTCAAAAACTTCTGACCGAGCTCTGCCAACCTCAACTTTAAGCGAAACTTAGAGTATATGGGATCCGTCCAGTTCCAGTTATTCATCCCTACTTAATGCAAACATCAGAAATCAGCCCCTGTCACTCACGCTTTTTTGAACGTAGCTTACACCGGTTTGGCCGAACTTTTACTGGATGCCTCCTGGAGCGAATCGCATCAAATTTCTCTGCTTTGAGGTCCTTTGAACCTGTACTGAAGAATGCCACCGAAACATGCCCACTAACGTCGCTCATTTCGTTCCACACCAATGCCCCAGCAACAGGAGCGTTGGTCGCCCCGTCTGTTACAGTAAGGGTGATCGGAACGCCCACGCGAGCCTCCCAGGGGCCGGATAACTTTAAAGTCTTATTGGCGGCACTGTACGCGAAGAGAACCTCATCGAATAGTTCAACCCTGAGCTGACATCCTCCGGCAGGGGCATCTCCGTAGTTTAGAATTAGGTGCCAGAACTCGCTCTCATTCTGCACCGCTGGTACGTCCGCAATCGTCGTCACGAGGTAGTCTTCGAGCTTCGGGAACCAAGTTCTGTGAGCTTATTCATGAGTCAGCGTGGTCCCTGATCACCACAATCTTACCCGTTCCACGTGAAGTGTCCGATTCTTGATGCATCATCGAGCGCAGCAGTAGCAGTTGGTCCAGAAAAAGGGTGCGTGTGGTTCGTCCCGTCGCAATGATGTCTCTCTCCTGAAGCTGGCGTGACAGGGTGGCCGCGGGTCAGTACAATCCTGTCAAAGATAGTGTTGGTTGCTCCCTCAACGCGTAGACGGACGAGCGTGGGGTAATTGTGTGCTGGGGCTGCTAGGACAAGTGGAATGAGAAGACTCGAGAACAAGGCAAGCGTGAACCAAATCATAGTGGGCTGTTAAGCTTTCAAGAGCTGGCCGTGGACAGCCCTTGCTTCTCCTTGCTTCTAGTTGACTTATTTAGACGAGGCCGGCACACGATTGTCAAGTGGGGAATCTTCCTTCCGACTGCCATTGTTTTCTCATGATCTCCTAAATCTAGGTCCACAACTTACCAGCATCGTCAGCCATTGTACGTAACTGTCGATATCGGTAGTGATTTCCTATCTTATTCATAGCCGTGTGTATTCTGATAATAATATTAAACGTTGTCAATAGTCAAGCTATGTAACGCCGAAGGAAAAAAAAAACACCACAGTAAATACTTGGACGAGGTACACAACAAACCGATGCGGGTAATACATGTATGTAGTGGCAAGAGATTGGAAAATTATAGAGACATACAAGATAAAACTGCTGACGACAGACAAACGGGTACAAGTACAGACATGAGACATGAGAATGATAATGCACGACAGAGGATGAAGGAAAGAGAGATTACGGTGGGGTATATGAGGATAAAGTTAGAGAAAATAGGAAGCAAACTCAATGAGGTGTGATGAAGTCAATGAAGGTACTTCTCGTTCAAGGCATGGACTTCCTTCGCAAGGTATGGCCAGCTCAACGTCCTTGCAAGTTCGTTCCGAAGGTTTTCGTCACTGTTGCCTGCACGAGCTTTTGCAAGCTTGATCTCCCAACCACAAAGATTATAAAGCAGACGCATATTTGGCTGAATCAGCACCGAGAGTCTGCGGGAGCGAACGATGAGATACGCATCGACGAGAGGAAGACCGAGGTGCTTCATGACATATGCGATCTGTAATCGAGAGCAAGGTTACGAAAGTCAGCCACAAGATCACATCCTGTTTGAAAATCACTCACGGTGACAGTCGCACTTCTCGAGACACCAACACGACAATGAACAAGCACCTGGCCGCCCTCAACGCGAGCTTGGTCGATCCAGTCACAAATCGGCTCAAGCTGGGGCTCGAGTGTGTCGATGCCATCGTCGCATACACCCTTGATATCGAGCACCTTGATGCGTCCTTCACGCTCCTCAGACCACAGCGAGCCGTGTCCCGGTCCTTTTCCTGAAATGAAAGGTCCATGGTATGTCGAGGGCGCATGGTGCCCATGCCCTTGAACATGGTGCGAAGGCGGAATGAGAGCACATTCTCCAACGGACACGACATGCGTGATTCCAAGTGCATGGAGCATAAACGCATTCGCGGCATGATTCCTGTACACGTATCCACTCGTCAGCTCCTAGTTTTGCGTCTGTGAAAAATGAAAGGCCACATACAAGTTACCTAGATACAAAAACGGCAGCACCCTACTCGGGAAACTCCCATCAAACCTCGGGTCGTTGAACCACGACTGGTGGTCCCCGAACAAACTCGGCAACCACGGGCTCGTGTTCGCTCTCGGTCGACCCTTGGGCAATGCATGCGGAGGCTGAGTCTGCTGTGTCGGGAAGGTACCCGATAGAAAACGGTCCTGGTTACACGTCTGCACCGAAGGGATCGGAAGCGGTGGGGAGAATGGGATAGGTAAAGATCCATGTCCGAACGACACCGACTTTGCTGCAGGCCGACCCGTGGACACATGCGCGTGTTGGTGTTGAACTTGCGGCGTCGGAGTGTGAGGGTGATTGAGCTGCTGGAGGGGACTGGATGGTACAAGCGATATTCCCCGCAATGAAGGTAGATTCTCCATAACCGCACCCCAGCCCTGGCGCATGACCGGCTGTCCAGTCGTGGTCATAGGTACTCTCTGCCCATTTCCGTTACTCTCGCCCTCATGCCCATGGACAAGCCCATAACCAATCCTAGCTCTCTCCCGTTCTCTTTCAGCCCTTTCCCTCTCCCTTTCGACGTCGTCCCTCAGCCTCGACTCCACCCTCTTCAAAAGTCCCAGGTCGGCATGGTACACGAAGAAACTCCTCCGTCTCGCGACCTGCAGCTCAAGGTATGCCTCCGGCAGTGTGAGGTGTTTCACCGCCATAAGGAGGCACAAGGCCAGTAACGATGACTCTGTGTACCCGTCCGCAGAGTATAATAGCACCTTGACCGGGCGTGTACGTATGTGTGCGGGGGGATTGGATTGGGATGCTGCAGGAGACGTGAACGAGCGGGTGCGCGACGCGGCCGGTGAAGTGACAGGCGTTGGTGTCGACGATGAAGTTATTGGGAAGGAGGGGAAATGGGGCATTAAGGCGGCTACGGAGCTCCAGCGCCTTGAGGGACTTGCGCCAGGGGCTGCAGCTGGGAGTGGTGATGAAGACTGCGATGGAGACGGGGGCGTGGGTACAACGGGCATAAGCCACTTTTCAAGGAAATGGACTACCGCCGTGAGTGCGTTTATCGAGATTTGAGCGTTAGATGGCGAGCTTGGGAACGGGAGGTGCAAGATTGAGTTCGCGTGGGGTGGTGGACGTGGTGGAATAGCGTCGGCGTTATTCTCCGTCATCCCTTCTCGCTCTCTCTCCTCTACTACTCTCTTAACCCATGTATCATCCAACATCATCAAATGCTCCTCCGCAGCTCGAAGCTCTGCAGGAGTAGGGAACGGCGCCAAATCATGGCACTCAATGCAGATATCGAACCCGAAACCTTTTGCGGGATCATTCGTCAACAGATAATCGAACGGATCGCGCGAATCGTCCTTTCTTATGCCATCCTCTCTCCCCGTCATCGCAAGATGCAACCTTTTGGGTGCAAACGGGACGTCGTCCGAATTGCCCAAGAACACTTGACCCACATGCGGCGTCCACATCGTTGGCGAGAGTGCTTGCAGACTCAGCGCAGACAAAGGCTGTGGTTGGCCTAGTACGGATCCAGGTCCCATTCCAGGCGAAGGAGGCGTAGGCGTGATAACATGGTTCAAATGTCCCTCCATTCCATCTGGCGGTGGCACGCTAATGATCTCTGAGGCCTTGGTAAGATCGCGCATCTCTTCCTTCTCCCTCTGCGCAAAATCGACCGTATTCGGGTCCCTCGCGTTCGCCTTTGATCGCCCAAGCAGCTGCGCAGGACGGGCCATCATGCCACTATCGACGTCTATCACCGGCTCCATCTCCATATCGCTGTCAATGTCAACATACATCGCCTCCGTGGTGCACTGCCCTTGCGCCGCAACCGCAATCGGATCTTCAATAGCCTCCATATCGACGAGATGCCCGTCAGGGCCATCAGTATGTGCGCCCCAGCTCGCTCGGTCTTTCAGAGAGGCACCATCGACTGAATCAGTGTTTATCAGAGTGCTGTTTACTTTGTTGGATCCAAGTTCGATGGGCCCAGAACCTGGAACACCGCTCACGCACAGGCGCATGATGAGGTGTGGGATGCCGGTGGTGGCTTGCATGTCGGAAGCGGTAGCGTCAAGGATAAAGACATTGTAGTGCAGTAGGTCGGGGTGAGTGAAAAGACCGTCTAAAAGAAGAGGTTGGTTAGGGCTTTAGACTCCAAGATGCGTTTAACAAGATATATGCGTGCTTTGCAGTGATATGGCGTAAGGAACCTCATTCTGAGGTTTCGAAATATATGCGTTTATACATACGCTTTCCGCGTAGGATATCATGAAAAGGTAGTTCAAACCCATTTACATGGATTTTTGCGCGTTTCAACGGGATTACAGAGAAAATGAGGCGTACCTTCAGCAAGTGTGCCCCCGAGGCGTTTGGCGCGTTCTTGATATTGACGCTGAATAGCCTCCCGTATACGACGAGCAAGAACTCGAGCATTAGGCGATGGGCCTTTGGGCGAGTAGACGACTATATCTGAAAGGGTGGTGTAAATCGGCTGTGAGAGTATTTAGTCATGAGCTTGAAAGATGATGAATCGAAAAAGATAATTTCTGTAAATGAGAAGAAGCCAGACCCATCATTGTTCAATACATTACACCAATGACCATAATCTCGCATGTTCAATGGCTGCGAATGATGCAGCCCATTGAGGAAAAGCACTCCCAAAAAAGGGATAAGAAGGAAACAAAATAAAAGTTAACATACCACCTGTATCCCAAAATTCCGTAGCGAAATCCCTTCGGGCACTTTCGCAGGAACGAACTCCCAGCCTTCCTCTCCATCATTTCCAACCGGCTTCACTTTTTGCACGATCTCAGACGGGCGGAACGTACAGGTCAAAAGTGCTAAATCCGGGGCTGTTGCTGTGGCGCCTTCTGATGTAGCTGCTGTACTTGCCTCGGGTCTTGAAGCGGCAGTGGGAAGGAGGATTGATGATTTTGGTTCTGGGAGTGTTGTAGGAACGGGTTTTGTTCCAGTTGATGCGGCTGCAGGCGTTGAAGTTGGGCTGAAGAACGGTATTAGTTTGGTATGGAAGACAGGAACTGAGAATTAAATGACGACGAACCTGGCGCTGAGAGGAGGAAATAAGAAGTTTTCGCTGTCACTTGTTGTCAAGCTCGATAAACATGGATTAGGTCAAGAATGGAGAAAGAGAAAAGAAAAAAGCACCTAGTGCTAAGGCCAGATCTGACACTAGGGTACAGCGATGACAAGTTCGCGGTCTGTATAGGCGCCGGGCGTTGGATAACGGGATGCATATGCTTTTCCTCATCTTTCTGGTCGCCGTCATCACTAAAGGATATCGCATCGTGTCCAGGGACGTCTCCGTCAATATCCATTGCATCAGGCGGAACAACGTCGACCTTTGCATTCATGCTGACCCCTTCCCTTGGACTCGCAACATCGTCTTCGTCATCTTCATCGTCAAAATCACTACTCCCGCCACTCTCACTGTCACCTTCTAGAACAGGCGTCCCTAGGTCCCCATTTTCACCTTCTCGCTTCCGCCCCAACAGGCTCAGCTCGCGTGCGTACCGCCGAGGCTCTGCCTCGAGGTCGTCTTCACATACGACCCACACAAGTCCGCGGTATCTAGGTACCCTAGCGCACTTGTTGGATGGTGGCTTTGTTGCCAGTGTCGTGCCTGAAGGGGAAGGTGACGGGCAGGCCGCACCGCTAGAAGAGGCGAAGAACGTGTTTTGTGCATCGTTGTCGCCTTCAAGACCATGTAAGAATGGAAAAAGGACACTATCGGGTGGATGCGAGAGGATGTGCTGGAGGTGGAGGTGCGCGAACCGCGTGAGAGGGAGAAGCGCGGGTGTGTGCTCGTCAATGGGCTCGATAACAGTTTCCGGGAGCCCGTATGTATACTGTTCGTCGCTGTTCATGTTGATGGTCATTGAAGTCTCGTCGCCGTTGTCGTTGATGCACTTGGTCACGGAAAGGTTGAAAGAAAAGTTTAACGTTGATGTACAAAGGGTTGCTGGGGTTTGTGATGCCTCGTTTGCGAGCTGCCGAGACCATCTATCGCCGCACTTGTGATCGACCAGCCGTCTCAGATAAGATCTCAGATCGACTCGTCACACGACGCTATACCACCCTCAAATCCAGCTCCTTCCTCATCTTCAAAAATTGTAGCGGGCGGCGATTAAAACGTCTGCCGAATTCTCCTTACTTACTTCGTGTAAGTCAATTTTGCAGGGTCGATAACGTTTTCATCCTGGATGGATATCTACAAATCATCGGCGTATTCCAACCCCCAAGGACAGGCACCCTAGAACTCTTGACAAGGTGATGACCATCCACAGTCTAGAGAGGGACTATCAATTCCCATACCTCGACAGCCGCTCTTCTCCTGATTCCTTTTTCCCAGAAAGCTATTCTGTATATGTGCCTGGAGGCTATGACATGACGCAAAACTCATCATCTAAACATCTACACACCAGAGCTTCACCTTGGCCACTTCTCACGTCACGCCTGCACGTCTCATGACAAGAGAAAAAGAGGCCTCATAAAATTGCACTATCGAGACTAGTCTCGAAATAGCTCTTCTCTCCTCCTTCTGCATCTTTCAGAGCTCAGGAGTTTTCCGCAGCGGGGCTTCCAAGTAGAGATAGTACCTGTCACACATCTGACATATATTAGACAGGATCTTCATGAATAAGAATCACAGCGTAGGGATCACATGTCCACAGTTTGTTCTGTCCCTTCCCAGGCTCGCCTCTCCGGAAATCTCCTACCCATACAGCTGTGACAATCGACCCCGGGATCGGAGTCAAGATCATTGAATATCGGTACCAGAGCGTCTCTTGATCGAGTGTGGGGTATGATTGTAATTGAATCATATTTGATCTCCGATAAAGGTGTTTCCCCGCAATGATCTTTGATTGCGGCTTAAACGACATGTTAACGACATTATTCCGGGCGCATGAACACTGCTGACCTATCGCATCCACGGGTGAAAAAGTGGATATTTAATTGATATACATATCAAAATTATGGACCTGCTGACCCTGGGTGTGTCAGATCCCCAATGAATGTTGATGTATATAGCTGCGCAGAACTAGAAGAACTCTGTATGTGTGTATATGTGTGTGCGTGTGTGAACGCCGATGATATATTGGACTCTGGACGGTGGTCAAGGTAAGTGTGGGTTTGCTGACGGCATGCACGGCAATCGAAGGAACGATGATGGGTTGAGGCGAGGAGTGGCGTGGTCAGGCTGCATTCTGCCACAGACAAGCTTCTGAGGCCGTATATACGCAGTCTAAAATGGTCACCGCCCGCCCGCGAAGCAAAAGTTTTAGCTCAGCACTTTGTTTGAGACTGTATTTCGGTAGTTCTCTAGAGAGCGTGATTTTTACACGCATATATGCATACTGCGGATGGAAGCCATGAAAGTCCGGTAAGCGTGGCACCCTGATCAGTCTATCAAGAGATGATGAGAAAATGATATGTTGAAGAAGCCAGGAATTTTGTTCTCCGCATATAGCCAGCCATAGCCGGCCACTATCATAGAAGAAGTTGGGGTCGACGTAGATCACGTACTGGGGGGCGCATGTCAATGTCACGAGTGTAATGAATAGCCCCCTAAAGAACTAGAATATCTATGGGTGAAACGGCTACATTTCACGTCCAGAAGTCAGTGAGATGAGAATATGATGATTGTGATTGTGAGAAAGTGGCGGACTGTAATGATTTGCTCCGCCTGCGTAACTCATCATCATCATATAGTACGAGAGTTGCCGATAGACGCGGCGTCGACCTAGCTGAACCCCTCAGCACTCAGCAAAAAGTCAATATCCAGATTCCAATGTCAATGGCAGTGTGTGGGCCATGTGCATTTGACTGGCTTGCATCCGATGTCTTCAGGCAAACGCGAGGTAGAGATCCGAGTCCACGGATTTTCCTATGTAGAAATGTAGAAGGATTCAAGAAAGTCAACGCCGTGGCTCGAGCTCTTCCGCGTCGGTGTTTCGCCAATCTCCAAGATATCACCTGCATCTATCACATATCTAATTCATTACATTCAAGTTAAGAAAACTGACGGACTCCATTGCCAGTGCTCGGGTACACGCGTTCGAGTAATTCGGCCCCTCGACTTCCTTTGATTTATCATTATTCAGGCTGCTTTTTTTGTTTGGCTCGCGAACCCGTTCTCATTGACATATTTTCTCTCAATTTCAAGATTCGAATCAATATTCAAACGCTTAGAAGGATGACAGTGACTTCCAATTTTTCTTCAAGTTCCTATTTCCGTGCTTTTTATCGGAGTCATGTTGAGCCACAAATGGTAGTCGCTCATTTCTTCGCTTCCTTGAGCTTCGCTGCATTATCCGCCCTTCCCTGCCGAGCTAAGCCGCTAATCTCCTTCGCCGGAGCTTTCTACATTTTATAAAATCTCCAGATCGTAGGTCTCCATGGAAAATATGATACCAGACATGCCAATGGGGTCATTCTAACGCGTTACCATTGGCTCAGCTACCCTAATTGAATGTGGCGCAATTATCAAAGATATCACGTACCGGGAATCGTGCTTCATATCGTTGAGACGTTGATATGGAAGCTAGTCAAATATCGATTCCGAGTCATTGACATGATGGATGAATTTGGCATAAAATGTCATCAAAGGGAAACGCACGTAACAGAGTACGTACGTTGCAGATATTGCGACTAATTATACTGTCATTGATACAGGTTGTCGTGAATGGAAGCAGATGACTAGAGGTGGAAGAGATGAAGAAAGCCTCTGGCCATCGTGCGAACATGAATGTCAACGTGAAGATAGTTATACAAGTACATTGATATGTAATGAGACGAGCCAAAGCAAGACCGAAAGCACTAAAAAGGATGGATGCCACGATGAGAAGAAAAAACTCGAGACCCAACTCGGGTGACAAGTATGCCGGTCGATTGACAACCGCACGCGGGGATCTCCAGCGGCGAGGAAAGATAGCACAAGCAACGTCATCTCCACTGGCTTCCAGCCCACCACCTCTTCTCAGTACCGCGCACGCTCCACTCCACGACACTAAACGACGAAGCAACATAGATATGTTTTCCACAGGGATCGAAGCAGGTCCCCGCAATATCCAAATCGTCTACATACATCGACTGTACATCGCTCTCCCGCCTAACGCGAGCTTGCGCACTCACGCTGAGCGCAGGGGAGGCTAACCTGGCTGGAGATGTCGCGGCCGGTAAGTGTGTTGATGGACTTGGGGAAGAGGATCGCGACGGCGTCCGGGAAGAGATGCAGTCCGACTCGAGTTCGTCTACTTCAATATCATCTTCTCGCCGTCGGCTATTGACGGGCGCGTATGACGGGCGCGGAATGTAATCGTAGTCTCCATGAGTCGAACCGGTATTGGGATCATCCTCCTCTTCATACGAGGAACCAGATTGCTGGCGCGTCCTGAAGCCGTGGGATCCAAGGAGAACCTGTACGTCATTCTCAATGACAGGGTCGCCGAAGGGAGGAATGATGAGGATGTCGTTATACTCGACATCGTCTCCTTGGTGACTGACCGTGGCAGTCGAATCGCTCATGCGAAGTGCTCGCCAGGTCGAGTCCGAGATGGAGCTTGGCGCAGAATAGGGGGATGTGATGCGAAATGTGTCACCTAAGGCACGGAGGATGTTGTCCTGCAATGAGTGGGTGTCGGAAGTGGATTGTGATACGGAGCTAGGCCGGGAATGAGCATGATGGTTATGGGATATTATAGGAGGCCGAGGTAATCTGTATGGTGAAGGGGGTGAGAGATAAGACTGGGATCGCACGGCCGGGGTTGGAACAGGATTTGGCGATGATCGTCCTTGTACGACGGGTACCTTAATGATTTCTTCGGTCTCGAAGGTCCTTGCATCTACGACATGAAGTAAGGAAGTATGCTGTTGATGTGCTCAGAAAAACAGAAAGATGATACCGACGACGTGAAAGTAACTCACCTCGGTAAAGGTCAGGAGTTCACTAGCCCCGGATCCTCCGAATTTCACGTTCCTTACACTCCAGCCAGGCGCTTTGAAACTACCTCCTGACCAGTCAAAGATTTCATCCCTTAACCAACCAGAGGCAGTACCGTTACCCGAAGGCATCCTTGACTTTTCCGTCTGAAAGATCTTCAAGGGCTTGGAGCTTCTGACATCCCATACGGCGAGAAGGCCTTCCTGTGAGGCCACAGCAAACTTCGATCCATCTGAAGAGAACGAAGTCGAAAACGATGCGGTCAGTGACCCTATCGCGTAGTTTGTGTGCGTGATGATAGGAGACGGAAGCTTCAGAGTCGCTATAGGTGAGAATGTGATGTGGGCGCCGCCCGCCATTCGATGTAGATGCACTTTAGAAGAGTCCCCGACGGATAGAATTGTCCGGCCATCGGGTGAAATTGATGCTGAACATGTTAATTAGGACGATGAGGTGAAGATGTAAGTTGACACACAATGATTGATTGGAACTCCGAGATGCATGCATCCAACCTCGTCGACACTTGATTTGGAAGAACCTATTAATGGCACGTTATAGAGTTTAACGGTGCAATCGTTGTTACTGATACAAAGTCGAGGTTCTACGCCGCTTTCATTGGACCTCGTAAGGCTCATTGAAGTGAGGAGAACAGAATTATTTATAGATCCGGACATCGAGAATTCTTTATGCCAGACAGAAGCGTTTTGTCTGTGGCGCGCAGAGAGTGGCGAATGGTAAGACAAATGGAGATCGGCCTCCTGTCCACCGGCTGCGAGAAGCGTGTCCTCTGTTCCTTCGATAGGGAGAGAGCTTAACGTGTTCGGACTAAATGGAAGCATAACAAGAGGCCGAGGCATCTGTAACCATATCGTTACTAATGAGACTGTCTTGACAAACGTTTGACGCACTGAGCCGGGCGTGTTGAGATTATGTTCAACGATGGAATTTTGTTGCACGTAGTTCACAATGCCTCTCTCCCGTGGACATATGACGAGATCTCGTAACTGACTGTTCCCTCCAATTGTCAACCTGAGAATGTGTCATAGGACAATCATTTGAAACAACTCACACATGGCCGATGTGGACACTAGTCGAAGCAATAGCTGTCGGCGCAGTCGAGGTCAGTGACGGAAGATCTCTTGCCATTTCAATTGCAGTTATAGTGATGCGATGCAATGATCGCGAAAGAAGGCAGGTGAGAGTAGAAGGGGAAGGCAAAGGGTCGGGGAAGATAAGACTTAAGCAATCACGTGTCGGGTAACACAAGCGATCACTACGACCCTGGCCTGACGTTCCGGTGGCGGCGGCTAATTTATAAACACCTCGTCCCCGCTTTATATATGTATTGACTGACTTAGGTATCCGAGTCCAAACGAGTGATGTACGTCTTCGATTCTATTAACGAACCATGTGTTTTTCCTTTCGTCCCGCATGAAGTTTCATCGTGAAGCTAGAGTTGACATCCAACATGCAGTGACCATCCATTTTTTCCGGCCCGATGACAATGGCATGGGTGCAATTCAAGCCCCCGCGCTTATACTGTGGTGGGCGGTGTTGGGCCTTTCCGATGCTCCTATCTTGTGGCCGTGTTATGTCGTGCTTGTGCTTCGTGCGGTGCTGACAAGTGGTTTTAGATCATACCAAGGAAAGCGTGTCTTGTCTGAACTCCCTTGGAATGGCTTAGAGACCGATTTGGTGAGAAACAGGTTTTCTGGGTCGGACGGCATCTTCGGGACACAGAAAACATGTTCTTCTGTTCGAGAATACACCCACGCCGTAACAGCCGGCCGTAGAGCATGCTGGTCAGCATTATGCATCCATCAGACGGCGCTCAATTCAGGAAACAACCATGTTTTGCGTTACGACTAGATCTCGTCGTTAGAGGAAGTTATCCGTTCATAATAACTCGTGCGCAATCGGTGTTTTCACCTGATTAGGATGATTGACTGAAGGAGGAAGACATATCAAAAAAAAAGAGAGAATAAATAATCAACCGTCGAGAACCCATCGTAGATGGCACTGTGGAATGAAGCCGTCTTGTTATTCAACAAGTCGCCGATTCTGGCAGGACCTTGTGTGAACCTTAAGTGCCACCTAAACATAACACAGTTACAATTTTTAAGTACCTAGCATTGGTTTTTGTACAGAAGTCTGAGAAATCCAAAGTCAACTCATTGAAGTTAATCAGCATCTTTGTCAATACTTCAATCCAATGTCCTGCACAGCCAACATGACTGTGGGGTCACAGGCAGTGCTACCACACTTTGTTGTGTGTTTAATGTGTTGTCACTCTAATCAATATTTGTTAGCATTGATCAATGCATAAATAACCCATTACATATTTTGTTGTGTGGTCTCCCCCCCACACATTTTGCATACTGTGGGATGTTTGGTCATGTTGACCTGGAAAACATGCAAGGCATAAAAATTAGTGTGAATTAAATCATGTTTTGAACTTAGCCACATGCTTACAATATTGCTGACCAATTCTAGGGCTTTGTTTCAGAATGCAGTGCTGAATCCCAGCCCCCAACATTACTGTGCTTGGTTAGAACCTTGTTTTCAGAATGCAGTGCTTAGCTCCAGCTCCAACTGTTCACACATCTGCAGATCTGACACCTTGCATTTATGATCAGATCATCTCACATGGAGCCATGGAGATGGACCCAGTGAAGGTAGCAGGTGTTGCAGAAGTGGCCGGAGCACAAGAACAAGACAGAAGTGCAGGCCTTCCTAGGCTTCACTAACTTCTACTGGAGGTTCATCCAGATATTCTCCCATCATGCCCAACCACTGTTTGACCTCACTACAAAGGATGCTACCTGGAGCTGGGGCCCCCTGGAGCAGATGGGTTTCAACAATCTCAAGCATGCCATCACCTCTGGACCCATCCTCCTCTTTCCAGACAACAACTCTCCCTTCCAGGTGGAAGCAGACAGCTCTGACTTTGCCACCAGAGCTGTTCTGTCACAACAATCCCAGGAGGATGGGAAATGGCACCTGGTGGCTTTCTACTCCAAAGCCTGAATGTGGTGAAGCACAACTATGAAATCCATGACAAGGAGATGTTGGCCATCATCTGGTCCTTTGAGGAGTGGTGGCATTTCCAGGAGGGTGCATGGCATAAATTTAAAGTGTGGATGGATCACAAGAACCTTGAGTACTTCCAGATGGCCAAGAAGCTCAATTGCTGGCAGGCCTGGTGGTC
>JAGGAV010015845.1:0-17833 GCA_017657295.1 Termitomyces sp. DKA64
TTCATGGGGGGTTTTGCCATTGAGGGATTTTGTCAGTGTCTTGGCATGTAGGTGAGCAGCTGTGAGGTAAAACTTGTCCCAAAGGTATTCAGGGCATTTTGCATCAAGTCTCATTGCTCTTGCCTTACCCATCAATGTGCAGTGCATGCATTTGACTCTGCCAATTTGGGCTGATGTGTATGGTGCACTATGTTCAGTCCATGTTCCCCTTTCAGCCAGCCATTTCACCATCTCCTCACTGTTCAGCTCTCCATCAAAGCCTGTTTGATACTTCCCAAGTGTGCATCCACTCTTGTTCTCCTGGGCAACTTGCCAGGCTTTGAGTGCAGGAAAGGCATCAGCTTTATTCTTTAATGGAATAGACCATGGCATGTTTGTGAAGTTGTTGACTATATTGAGTATGTAGCAATTCCCTGACTTCAACTGCACATTGACTGGTCCCATTAGGTCCACCCACACTACCTCCAGTTTCCTTGCTTCCCTATGCCCATCCTGCCATATTTTTGGGACTGGCATCCTGGTCTGCTTGCCCAGGATGCAACTGTCACATTTTGGCGGAGGAGGATAGGAGGAGGTGAGTGCACTTTTGATCTTGTGGTTGCAGGCTAACTGCAGGATAGCTTGGTAATTTGCATGTCCCAAGTGGCAATGCCAAGTGGTCAGGTCCACATCTGTGACTGTTGTGTATGTGTGCTCAGTGGCTGTGTCTTGGAGGGCAATGGCATACAGGCACTTTGTTTGCATCAGTGGGCCTTGAGCAATTAGCTTTTGTCTTGGATTTTTACCCCATCATGGTCAGAATATGAGCAAGTGCAGTTGTCTGTGGACATGCAGCTGACTGATATGAGGTGGACTGTTGAGTTAGGAACATAGAGGGCTTTGTGGAGCAACAGTAGGTCTCCTTCCCTGGTACAGAGTTGGATTTTTCCTACACCACAGGCAGAGATCACAGATCCCCCAACTCCCTTAATTTCTCTTGGCTCAATGGGCTGCAGGACTAGGAAGTCTGATTTGAATGGTGAGATATGTACTGTTGCCCCAGTGTCCATGTAGAATGGCTGGTCTGTTATGGATATGAGGGCAGTGTCACTCATGTGTTGTCCCCAGTCTACTGATGCTCTCAGTTCCTCCTTGTCATTGAGAAATGCTGTCCACCCTTCCCACTCACAGTTGTCAATTGTAGATATGGCTGCAGGCATCTCATCTGTTGTCAGCCTGGCAAATCCTGCTGTTGGTGCAGTGCTTAACATCTGGAGTTTATCAAGTTCTCCATCCTCAATGAGATAGACCTTTCCTTTGGGGCTGGTGAGCTGGGTGTAGACCTTCCCCCCTCCACTGGAGCCATTTCCAGTTTTAGACCTTGCTGTTGGTGGAGTAGGAGTGGTAGGGGCTGCCACATGGGCTGTCTTCCAGGCTGCATCAAAACCCTGCCTCTCCATAGCACCACCAGGGTGTGCACAGAACTGTGCCTTGTGTCTGCCACACAAGCGCTCATGAGTGGCACATGTGGTGCAGCACTTTGCTCCTGCATGATGCATATGCCCAGGGAGCCAAGGTTTCTGGGACCTCCATTGACCCTGCATGGCTGCAGCAAGTGCAGTGTCCATACCTAGGCTCATGTTAGAGGTCTTCAGACTCATGAGGTTCTGCATGGTTTCCATGAGTTTCTGGATGTTGTTGGACATGTAGGGGCTGCTGGGAGTGGCATTGGTGAGGCCTCTTGACACTTGAGCCTGGATTGGCTCATACTGTGGGCTACTGAGGCTATTGAGTAGGATTACACATTTAAAGAGGTCCTTGTCAAGGGACTTGATGGCAAATATATGGTGGACAGTGTCACAAATTTTCTTTGCAGTAGCTGTCAATGGCTCGCTTGGAGGGCACTGAATTTTAAGAACATCCTGAATAAGCATTATCATTCACACAGGTCCTTCTCCCTCTGCCCTCCTCTTGACTTTTTCATAGAGGCTGGCAGCAGTCTTGGCATCATCCACACCCTTGTATTCTGAGTCATTGAGTGCTGTGAGAGTAACTGCATGCACAAGATCATTGTTGGCAACCCAGTTTTGGTGTGCCACAGGCTCAGTCTGGGCATTGGGACTCTGGACAAGGGTGGGAAACATGTAGAACTTCAGGCCAAGGAGAGAGAGGTGAATTTTGAGCAGTTTAGACCATTTCCCAAAGTTTGCAGTGAGGGAGCTCCTGGAGAACTTCTCCTGTTTCCACTCTGCTCCCTGGACTGATATGGCATGGATGGATGGGTTGACTGCATCAGTGTTGAGTACTTTAGATTCAGATGGCATGGCTGGGCAAGGTGGGTGAGAGAACTAGAATATGCAGATTTCAACATTATCTGCTGATAACAATAGAGACAATCTAAACAAGGGTGGATGTCCAGTGAGGACATCCAAATGGAGATAGCCCAACATGGTCAGCATTGGCAGCAAGACAAAGAGATTCTAAGCGAGTGTTGGTACTCAAGGAGAGCCCATAACCTGTTAGAATCCAAGTAGATAGCAGCAATATATCAGGTGTGACCAACATGTTGTGTTTGTGGTACCTCACTCATACATCACACTCATCACACCCACAACACTCCAACACATACTACCAAACAAAGTCATTCAGGGATGATAGACACAAGGGCAATGAGATGATATGCATGACCAAGTGTGCATAAGTTGATATCTGAGGGAGCTGCAGGTGAAACAATGGTGACAAGGTCATGCTGGAGCATATTGGTGACTGTGAGTATGGTTCTAGGAAGGTGGAGTGGAGTACAATAGCAAAAGCAGCAGAGCCCATGCTGCATTTATAAGCATTGTGCAGCTCAGATGGACAAGCAGAGTAATAAAGGGATTGGCAACAATCAGTCAGAAATTTTAATTATCTAAAACCAGAAGGATTCCCTACCATCTTTCTTGACCTTTTGAGGTGGATACAGTACAGGTACTGCACATTCAACTTGAGTAGATGATAACATATGACCAATGAGCCAAGCTAGCAAATGTCATGTCACCTGATCAGCACTGTCTAGACTCTTGATGCAGAGGTTCACAATGTTTTCAACATCATTTGCAGAAGGGTGACTGGAATCAATACTGGAAGAAATGGTGATTATAACCTCAATCTTAATGAATACATCTTTGAGGCAGAAACATTGTTATTCACATGTGCAGCTTTACATTGGATAGGAAGGGATTTGTTAGTGATGCAGTTTCTCATCTGTTTCAAGATGTCTTTGAGAGCTGATTCTGTCACTGCCTGTTTCACAGTCACTGAGGACTTCAGTAACACAACCAAGGCATTGAATCAAAGGAGTGATGACTAGCAAAACATGATCTAAGTAAAAACATGAAGCATCCATCTTGAGAACATACCTAGGAATTCCTGAGAGTCCTCAGTACAATTAGGTGGATCTCAGCCATAAATGACATGTACTATTTTTGGGAGCTATGAATCCTCTACCAAACCATAAAAGGCTGACCTATGAGCCAAAGGCCTTATGCTCTCAAGATAAAAGATTTAGAAGAGGGATTTGCAATGCTAGAGGGGTTAGGAGGGGGCCAGACGGATACAGCAATATTGGAAAGGTGCTGAGATGGTTACAAGGGGTGACATGATCAATTCCATTACTTTGTATCTAACATGATTGAGTGACAGTATAATGTAATTTTGTATATCACATAAATATGTCTGTAGGACTCTATGTAGGAATACCCAGCAATGATCACCTAGGAATACATATATGGTACTCAAAGCTTAATTCATGTGATTCAATATTTGAAATCAGATTTTTTCAGGTTAGTCACAAAAAGCAAATGTACCTGAAGGGTTATGAAGACAATAGTTACACAAAATTGTCAGACAATGAGTGAGTTGCTTGAAAAGGTGAGTGACAAGCCAGAGTAAAACAGAATGTGAGGAAGAAGGGAAAAACTTGGATGAACACAGAGATTGAAGGAAGAGGAGAGCTTGGGTAGACCCAGAGCTCAAGGGCAGTGTCAGGTTCTGCTGACTCGGGGGCTCAGCAACACTGGGCAAATCCTTACTAGGCAGACTCAGTGTCCTAAACTTATAACCTAGTGCTCCAGGGGGGTGCGGGCTGGGTGAAACTTGCAAGGGGAGCTTGGGGGAAGTGGTCCGAGCAAGTCCGAGGTGGTCTGGGAGGGCGGGTAGGCAGAGGCTTCGGGAGTGGTGGGATCGGAGCTGAAATATGAGGGAGGATCAATCAAGATGGGTAGGGTCTCGGGACCAAGCAGGGGGCGAGGTCCAGAGGGTCGTAAGAACATTTGGAGTTCGTGGCATGTGCGTGGAGTTTGTACAGACATTGGATATGTACAGGACTTAGGAAACAAAGGAGATTATGCACAGTTGAGATGAGATGGAGGCGAGACAAGACAAAGCAGAGAAAAGAGAATAGATTTGAGACAGAGATAGAAACAGATAGAGAGAAGCATGAGACCAAGTAACCAGTAAGTGTAATATCAAGACTAGAGTACCAGGAGCTACCCTATGGCTTATATACTGACTACTGGAACACTCTGGGAGGGGCGGATACGGTGGCAGGTTTGGTGGAGCGGAGCAGGCCATCAGGTGTTGGGTACGATCAGGAGGCGGGTTGTAGCAGGATCCTGATGAGTTCCTCAGGGGTTGTGGGTTGCTCCGGGATTGTCGGGGTGCTCCGGAGTGGGTGGGCGAATCAGGGGAATGAAATGGTGCCGTTCGTTGGGGCCCGGGGGCAATGGGAAGAGTTTCAGTAGCTCAGGGGGATCAGGGAAAGCATGGGCGGCTGTGGGGAAGGTGTTGAAGTTGTCCTGGGGGCCGTCGGGTTTTGCCGGAGAAGCTCCGGAGTTATCTGTGGCGGCCGTGGGGGTTGACAATTTGGCAGGGGGTTGGAGGAGGGGTTCCGGAGGGTGATTGTACTGGTGGCGAAGTCAGGGGAGAGGGAGTGGGTTGTGACATCACCCACTCACCCACACTTGACAGCCTTGAATTAAATTGAGGCCAAAAGTAATTAGTCATATGATCTGGGCACATGACTATTCCCAGGGAGGCCATGTGCCATAAGTCAGATGACATCATCACCTAATAAATCACCTGAGTGCTGAGTTTGACAAGAAAGGTTTTTAAATCAGTCTTTCCCATAAATCCAACACTATGCATACATCATTAGATGATATTAGTTTGTTTCTATAATTTAGATCTGGAGGAATAGGCTTGTAATTTACATAATCTTAGTTAGCATTAGTCAGCATAGCAAAGTTTTTCTATCAGCTAAGCTTGCTTACAGACCTTGTACCATGCATTGTCCCATTATATAGAGATTATGTAGACAAGTTATGCCCTGTGCCAAAGGCACAGGTCTATCAAATAGAGACTTGCCCTAAAACTCCTGACCAAGACCTAGCCCCAACTTGGCCATGCTTGTTTAGGGCTTTGTTTTCAAGATGCAGTGCTTAATCCCAGCCTTAACTTTGCTGCTCAATGGGGGCTTTGATTTCA
This sequence comes from Termitomyces sp. DKA64, assembly GCA_017657295.1. Taxonomy (NCBI): domain Eukaryota; kingdom Fungi; phylum Basidiomycota; class Agaricomycetes; order Agaricales; family Lyophyllaceae; genus Termitomyces; species Termitomyces sp. DKA64. The sequence goes on from JAGGAV010015845.1 coordinate 5,506, forward strand.
GGCAGTGTTTGATCCAAGCCCCAACTTCACTGTGCTTAGTTAGGGCTTTGTTTTTCAAAAGCAATGCAGTAGCACTTGTAATCACATTCAGAATTATTTTCAATTTCTTAATATATAAATTGTCAGATGATTAACTTTTCACTCGATCTGCCCTTCTATGGATATCTAGATAAAGATTTGATTTGATGTCAACATGCTAATAGTAGAACATCACTGTAAGATGTAGGAATTAGTGTCTAGGCATTCAAAAGGATTTATGCTATGGAAAGTTGAAGATGCTTAGAAAATAAATGACTCTAAGGTGATGACAACATGTCACTTTGATGCCACAAGTAATACTACAGAGCACATTTGGACAGCTAGAAGAAAAATGGGCCAAGCATACAGGCACTAGCTATTGGATTTATATTGAGAACATAAATAGATGTCTATTCAACCATACATTTAGATTTTTCCACACATCCAGACCTGACACCTTGCATTCATGATATTAACATATTCAAGTTGACTACATACTTTGAAGTGTAGCCTCCAAATAAAATCAATCAATTGTCATGCATATATTTGATCAAAAATCCCCTCCATTGGTTTTCCCACACATACATGATGATCAATGTACCTATGAAGATGAAAAAAGAACATTCGGAGGAGGGTATGTACAAATGATCAATGATTTTATCTTATCAAACAATGCCCTATGATGTAAAGTGTGAAACAAAAGTAAAAACAATCTCTTTCGGTTATGGCCAACGTGGGGATCGAACCCAAGACCTTCGCGTTATTAGCACGACGCTCTAACCAACTGAGCTAGTCGGCCCACGGGGTCGGCTTTGAGAACTACCCGGATCAGTACGGGAGGTAGACTGAAATGTACGGGAGGGAGACTGCACCAGCCACCCCGATTATGATTCGAGATACTGTAGTGGGTATGTACGTTCGTCGGCCCGAGGTGCTCAACAAGGAAGTAGTCAGACCCCGGTGGCGTCACCATCTCATACGCCGGACTCACAGCCCCACTCGAGCGCAATCAAGAGTTGAGTACGTTTCATGTTCACACTCCTCGAGTGTAAAGCGTCGCAACGACGCAGCGTAAGGATTTCTTCTTTTGCCCCCTCACTGCTCTTTGCAGGCAGGACCCGCGACGCGACTCGGAAACTTCTCAACCCCCGATCTTTCCCTATGACTGTTCCCCCGATCGTGTCCGACACCGACCAATCCAGCAAAACCTCAGTAAAATCAGAGCACCATTTTTGAATTTATGAAATGATTGATTCAGCCACTTCATTCCATCAATTCCTACGTCACTATGAAGACAGCTACTCCCTACAAACACTACAAAAAACGATCAACAAGCCATATCAACCGCGACAAACACAAAAAACATACCTCAGAATAATAGTCGTTACTATACTGGCACGTATACGGAGACTCGCAAACCGTCGGCCCAGTCCAATAAACGCTAGATACTCCATCAGGGCTGCCTTGATCACGAGATAGTATGTGTCGTGATACGTACCCGCCACACTGACCATAATGAGTCTGCTGGGGCCCAGGAGCAGTCGTCGTCGTCGTCGTAGTAGTAGTAGTAGACGACGTCGTCGGCGTGGAAGTCGGCGCACTCGTCGTACCCGCGCCGCCAGTTATCCCGAACCACGCAAGAACATCATTTTCCTGCGTAGGTATATTATGGTCGACGCCGGCCGCGCTGATAGCTTGGAAGTTCGGTCCGTAGACCGATCGTGTCCAGTTGGGCAGCGGGGAGTTGGATGTGACGGATGTGGGGTTCGTGGAATACCCGAAGATGTTCGTCCATTGTTTGATGCCTTCCGCAAAGTTGTTGTAGTTGAGCGTAGTATCACTATTTGTTAAGACAAATCGGCATGGTGGAGGAGGTTTTGGGATGGGGAATTGATGGGCTTACAGTGTCCCTTGCCAGATTTGCATCTTCGGACGGGTACCGCTGTACCCAGGATATCCACTTCGGACGAGGTCGCCCTAGTGAGCGAACGAACGAACAGTCAAACGCGCACGGGCGGACGATACTCTCACCACTGGAAATCTCACTCACCCATTGCTGCGCCGTTTTGGAGAGAGTTCCGGACGCACACGCAGAATTCCACATATCGGGGCCAGCAAAACAACCATACGGGACGCCCGCGAACGCGGCACAAGCCTTGAAGACGTCCGGATACGCACCCGCAAGGACATTGGTCATCATCGCTCCTGAAGAAGTGCCAGTTGCAAAGACGCGATTGGGGTCGACATTGTAGGTGGAGATCGCGTAGCGGACTGCCGACACGATGCCCAGAGAGTCGCCGCCGGCGTTATGGGTGAGTGTGGCGTTGGTGTGGACGTCCCAGCAGTTACCGCTGTCCGGCGCATCGGGGTAGATGACGAGGAAGCCGTGCTGGTCAGCGAGATTGGCGTATTGAGTGCCCGTGAAGTAGGCCTGGGCTGTCCCGCCGCAGTAGTGCATCGCGACGATGAGAGGAGGGGAAGACGCGACGTTCGACGGACGGTAGAGATATATACCGACGTTCGTCGGGTTTGAACCGAAGTTGGATAGTTGTTGGAGCTGACCGGCGGCGGCGTTGGCCAGTGCGGTGAGCGCAGCGACCGTCGAGAATTTGAGAAGAGAGCGGACGAACATTTTGCTGTAGTAGTGCGGTCAGCCAGCCCATTCTTCAGTATTTTATACGCGTAACGAAGGAATTCGACAAGCGGCATCGCAGCTTCCAACTGACAAGTGTCCTGCTCGAGTAGACCTCCTTATGAGAAATTAGGAGCAGGAGCATCACAATCACCCTGCTACGTGTACTTTCCGTCTTCCGCGCGCAGAGTTCTATCTTTTACTTTACCTTTCCCGCGCAGAAATTCACACTGTACAAGATGCGCTGGCGGTAACGATAGCTCGGTTTTAGGGAGCAAATTCTTTCGAGACGAACCGCTGCTACGCCGCAAGTATGAATCATTAGCCATGGTTGGGTCAGACAGAAGCTTTGGATTGCAAGAGGTGATTTACGGAAGAGTGGTCAGATGACGTCTCACGTCGTCACTGCAATGATTCCGTGCTACTTTGTCTGCTGCGTTGTCTCGCATTCAAGGCGACTCGCCCCATGCAGCCGTACATACATGTCCTTTTAGCTCGTGATGGAGATCTAGAAGGTCGAGACTCGCTGACGTCTGCGATGGTTTCGCAATCGTACCGAGGTTTGGGGCGGCCCATGGTTTTTGTGAGGGGTAACAGCAAACCTTGTCTTCTTTTTGAAAAAAAATCACTCATGGCCACATTGTCAGGCACACTAACAGCCGGTCACACGCACCGCATGCGGTCTCGCCGATTTCACGCAGGCACTTTCTTTGTTATGCAAAAGAAAAACAAAGAACACGAGAAGCACGCCTTCCGCGTTCCGCACCAGGCAGCCAGCGCCTGGAGATTGCCATACATGCTTTGGGAATGCCAAGTGTCCGGTCACGTCACGAATCACTCTGCCTGCCTCCTTGCGTCCATACAAGTCGGCGACAACATGCCGTACGTATTTTATCATCGCGCTATCCCTTGTTCCCTCGACTTCCCCATCAATGGCTTGGGTTCAGGAAGACGGGTCTCGCCCTCCCTCACACGCGAGACAGCACATGCTTCTCGATGACCCGTCGCGGCAACTTGGCAACATCGAGACGTTGTCGTTCTGCGATCGTCCCGTCCAGTCTCACGGCAACATGCCTCCTCCCGCGGCACGAAAGAGGGCCCATTCCAGCAACATCGCGCATCCTGCGTCCCCGCCCAACTCTGCGATCCCTCACGTGCCTTCCCCATTTACTAATCCTGGTTCAAAAGGAGGCCCGACATTCATGAGGATGCCCTCCGAGGAAAGTCGAGTGCTCTCATCGGGGCCCCCATCATCATCCACAGACCCATCGCACTTTCGCGGTTCTATGATCCTGTACCGCAAGGCAGAAACTCACGACCCATCCCCGTCGCCACTTCCCCACGCGAAACACCACTCGACCCTCTCTACCGATCCCGTCCCCCTTTCCTCAGATTCGAAATACCCCGTGCGGACAATGATATCGGAGCACGGGCTTGTGGCTTATGCGTGGGATCCACTGCTGGACGACTTGATCGACGACGAGGATAATTTCGATGCAAAGACGACGTATGACTCTGACCGCGCAATGTCGCTCCGAGGCTTCGCCAACATCGCAGGGTTGGTCCTCCTGCTGTCCGCGCTTCTCTCTCTGTTCGTGATGTACCCCGTCTACCGCTATTTTCATGACAACGGGCGGAATCAGCTGATTGTCGGAAACACGAGAATCAACTCGACGGGGCAGGCTTCGTCTGTCGACTTCGATGTACGAAGTCAGATACCATTACTGTGAGTAGGTTATCCCGATCTCTTATTCATTCATTCATGGTCGTGATCAGCCCGTTATCGGTCGCAATTGATCCTGCAACCCCCCAAGAAGCCTTCACCCGGAGCAGCAAAGACGGCGTGTCGTACCGATTAGTCTTTTCGGACGAGTTCAACACCGACGGTCGGACATTCTATGGAGGTAATCTGGTTTCTCTTTACGTCGTATGCATAAGTATCGCTCATACTCGATGTAAGATGATGACCCTTTCTGGGAAGCAGTGGGCGACCGCCAACAACAGCTTGTCACGACCCAAAGCGGATACCTGATCCTCGACCCCCGCGCCGTACCCGTCAAGGATCCGCAGACCGGAGCACGGACAGGCGTTTCCTTGAAACAACGGACTTCGTATTGTCTGGACAGAGGTTTCGTCGAGACGTCTGTTGCGTCCTCATCCATAGGGGATAATACACACATGGTGGTAAGCACATTCGTGCGCAACGAATGCAATGAACGGACACTCAAAGTCGTATAGTGGACGGGTTCGTGGACCGGTGCTGATGTTGAGGTGCCCATGCAGGGCACCAGCCTCTCTGAATCGGTTCTGCTGCAATTAGCACTCGATGCAGGTACTGCTCTGAGTTCTAGAATGAGCGATCGTTGACTTCCCATCCTATATAGGACCTGGAGAGACGATGGCTATTGACTTTGTGCGGTACTATCAAAGGGCCGGGTCGTCATCACCGTCTTGCGGTGACATGACGCTGCAAACACTAAATATCTCAATGAATTATCTGTGATCGTGTAAGATATCCATGGCCCCCCTGTGGTCGTAATCTAGAATGCCTTGTTATATTATACCCTTCACTTGCGAGAATTTTTGTGTGCTTTGATATATTCCAACTTCATTCACATCTCTACTATCGTTATTATTTCTTCTGGACTGTGCAGACCTAGCTAATTATTTGCGATACATGCATACATCCAGACCTCGACATTCCTTCCTTTGTTGCCACCGATTCTCTCGTTTTGGGTTTCCTATCATGTCAATGTTATCTTATCTTATCCTTACGAACGACTTTGACAAATCTTAGCTTTCCAGAGTTTATATGACATCTTGACAAACTTGATTATGAATTAAGTATCGAAGAGTTGACTGCATTACGAAGATCATTGGAATCGCTTACATACGACTTCAGACTCGGGGTTTTTCAGAGCCTGAATGTCGGCCACCCGAGTCAAAGTTGCCTGATAGCCTGCCGCATGGGGTCGCCTTGTCAAGCGAGGGTGCTTGACAGCATTGTTACGCGGAGGAAATGCAGTTATGGCATATACATATGACATGATCTTGTGGCTCCCAGACTCGGCATCCACGGCACACAAACTGAAAGAAGATTTGCAAAAGTTTTTAAACTAGCGACCGCTTCATCGTTTAGACTGAAAACTGGAATCTGAAAGTGGTCTAGCGGGGTTCGAGGTTCGGATATCGTTTACGGGGGGTCGTTTGTTGCGTGGAGCGGATCTCGTCCGGGAATGATTGTGCTGGGTTCGGTTTCAGCAGGTATAGGATAGATAGGGATATCGGTGCGGTTCTGGCGTGGTGAGCCGTACGAAGGTAGACGACCACCGCATCCCCTCATTATCGGCGTGGGAAATGTGATTGTGCGTGACAAGAGTAAGAAATCGGGATAGCATTGCATAACGATCAATTATGAGGAATTGGTTTTCAACCGAAAAAATTCGATTTTCGTTGTGGGAATTTTTTGTTGTTGTGAGCGGAATTTTGAGAAAGTGCTTCTGTGAAGTAGGATCTTTGAAGTTGTGTATCGAAACCCCCGTTTGGGGAAGTCATGGCGTGTTGAGCGCGTACCCTGGAGACCAAGTGCAAGAGGTCATGTATACTTAACCTTGGTTCCTTTTCATCAATTGAAAAGATTTTTTTAAGAAAAAGAGTGAATGAAACTAGTGCCGGGAAGGGAAATGTCACTAGATGCAGCCATCCATTAGGCATTATTCTGTCTAAATACACATGGTACATGATGCATTTTGCCCTGTCTCGCCGCACAGCCGACCCCGACGACCCGCCCGCCGTCCCGTGTCTCCGCCGTGAACTGAGCCCGACGCCGCCCTCGTCGCCCTCGACGTCGCCTCCACGCATCTCCCTCTACGCCTCCACGCCCGGCCCCTCCACGTCCCGTCTCTCAGACCGCCTCTCTGGCTGGTTCTCGTACACGTTCAGCACGAGCTCCACGGACCTCTCCCTGCCCTCCCTCCTCGCCTCCACCTCCTCCCAGTCTCATCCATTAGGTATTATTCTGTCTAAATACACATGGTACATGATGCATTTTAAAAAGCATACACTAACCGGATTGAACCAACGACTTCTTGCAGTGCCGAAGAAGACACACGTATTAATGATCTTGTGATCTTGATGGATGTGTGTTCAATCCCTTTCTGAGTGCAACTTTTCTTTTTTCTCTGTTTGTAATGCATCGCTAAGGCATTACCTGACTCTCGTATTTTGCAGTACAACTGATCACACAGGAAAATGCATTATGTACCATGTGTAATGAGACAGAATGATGCATCATTTTGGCTGCGTGGGCTGAAAATGTGTGATATCATATTTTCAATCATTTAGACAATTGATCAGAGTTGTTTTCAGGTCCCTTGCATCCATCTATGCCCTATAAATCTATCAGGAAGAGAGTTTCATCAGTTTTGGGCACAATAAGCTCTGTGTCCTCAAGTCCCAGCCAAACTCTAGGAGAAACTGTCTCGAGCCCAAGCATTTGACAAGTGTCTTGAAAACTCCAGGACCTCCTGCAGAATGACTTGATGACATGGACTTCCCTGTTGAAGCAGCAGGGGAGAGTACTCACTGTGCTGTTCTGCCTATCAATAACTGCTGTGAAGACCCAGAACCAGAAACTTGTGATGGTATTGGATCAGACAACATTGAGAATGATATCATGTCACTATCACAACCAAGTAAGTGCACAGGAGCAGAGGACCAAAGGAGGAGTAATGATGAGGGACCAGGAGCAGCAGAGGATGATCAAAAACACCCACATTAGATTGCACCAACTCTTGAAGCACCACATAAAGCTCATATAAGGTTGGACAAGATACTTATACACAATGTGACAATGGCATTGGGCACAAAGATCCTGGGTTTGATGTACTTCCACAGAAGCACCCCAAGGGAATCAAACAATTTTTGTGGTTTTATATCAATCCACAGTCCCACTTCTCCAATAAATGGATGCCAGCATCTATCTCTACAGCTCAGGCTGAAGAGCATGGCCCTTGGTATGCTTGATGACTTCATGGATGGGCATCAAGATTCATAGAGGATGGAGAAACACTTCCATACAATGTCTATGGCAGTTGGAATGAGTTTTTTCTTGATGATGAAGACTTACCACATGGGTGTACGAGGTTTCCTATTATCATACAGACATTGTGAGAGCTGTACCTGGTAGTTCAGTCTATACTCACCCATCCAGTATGATGGGGATTCTACTAATGCCCTTTGCAAGGTGACTGAGCTGTCACCTGCCAGACCAGTAATAGGGATCATTGACCAAAAGGACAATGGTCAAGGGTCAATTCTATGCAAAGGAGAAGGGTAGGGCAAAGCGAAGAGTCTGGACCCTCTTCAGCCAGATGAACAGTCCACACTGTTGCTCCAGCAGATGCATGATACAGTTTGTTCAAGGACTGTTGTTGCACTTGGCACAACATCAAGCACTGTCAACATACACACTGGTTGATGCTTTGGATCTTCAATAAACCTGCTGACTGTCTTGACCAAAGAGTATAACTTACTCAATTGTTTCTGTGTGTACTGAGTGCAAGCTCAAGGTAAAGGAGAATATGTCCAACAAGTCCATGGACAAGACTCAATCAAAGCAATAGAGGGATGAGGACAGGGAAGCTACATTGGACAAAGATAACATGCAAAGTTTATGGGACATCAGAACTATTAGCAGACTGGAACAAAGTGTACACTGATGAGGGTGTATTCATGGGTGAAGGCATTGACATGATGAAGGACACAGGAGAGCCTGATGCCCAAGAAATTTTTGGACAGTAAGCCACTGAGAGCAACTAGCACCAATAATTCTAAACAATAACACACCAATCAGGAAACAATGGATATAAGAGGAACCAGACTACAATTTTGAACATGAGGATAAGATATACAGGTATATCATGAAGATGGTTATAATATCACATTAGGTGTTCAAATGTCAACATTTTGTATCCAAGTTGTAAAGAAACAGTCAGTGCCACATATATTCAGCAGTAGCAGAAAGATACAAGAAATACAAGAGTGCATACACAACTTTTTTTTCAATGCTGGATCAAGGCATAGTATATAGGGGTACACACAAAGAATAAAGAACAACAAATATTGAAAAGAAAAATCATGAACATATTTATCCAATGCACTTTTCTGAGGTGCTGAGCACAACTACAAACAACATGATAGTGGTGATCTTATCAGCCCTCTTCAGAAAATCTGCAACTCTGATCATAGAATCTTTTAATACTTTTGATGCAGATTTCTTGGGAGTCCCATATTCATTCTCTATAAAAACAAGACAAGTTATCAGTATACAGATCTATAAGAAAGACAGCAAAATCAAAAATCATACTGTTAACAAATTTAATCTTTTTGCCCTTGCCATGAGACACAAATATGTATCCATGACAAGAAGTAGTCCCAAAAGATTCCTCAAGACCCAACACAAGACACATGACAGAAACATCATGACCAAATTCTTGGAAGAAAGGAATGATAGTGATTCTATGTTGCTTATACTTGGAATCCTTGGGGCCAACCATAACCCAAGATGCAAAGAGATTACTGGATGAAACAATGCCTTACATAATAGATACACAGAATGCACCCATGTCCTGACCTTTAAGTGCAATGTGCCTATCATTCTTTTGAAGCAGATCTGAATTGATGCAAGTAAAATTGACATAATACCCATACTGCACAAACTGCACACTGGCTGTCAAGGACCTACAGCAACAATCATTTCAATAGGTGAAGATAAGAGAATATATAAAGAGAACCCACTCAGAGTCTTTAGGATGCATTTGCATACCAATGGCAGAGAAGTGGGTTTATCTGCAAATGAAGCATACTCTATCACATCATCATTGACTATGAACTTGATAAGACTGTTGGGAGACAATCCACTAAGCTGTATGGCTTAGTGGAATGTTTGCCAACCTAAAGTAAACCCAGCCCATCTGGTCAGGCAATACCCCACTCTGTCCTGGAATTGCCAGGGTCAGTAACCACATGCTTATGATGTTTCTCCCAACCCATATCAAATTTGGGCTTAAAGGCTTCATGCCAGAATATTGCCACCACTGGGGGTCAATCCACCACCATCTGGGTCAGTTGGGTTTACTAAGATGTCACTCATCATTGTCTGGAAAGTGGTGGGGCTGTTGGTGAGTCTGAAGAACATGACAAGGAGTTCAAACAATCCCCAGTTAGTCCAGAAGGCAGCCTTCCACTTGTCTCCTTCCTGGATCTGTATGTTGTTGTAGCCCCACTGGACATCCAATTTGGTGAAGTACCATGCACCTCAGAGATTGTTGATGAGCTCAGAGATGAGGGGGAGGGGGTAGCAGTTCTTCACCATCATGGCATTAAGCACCCAGTAGTCCTGGACCAGTTGGAGGGAGCCATCCTTCTTCTTGATGAAGAAGACTGGAGAGGCCATTGGGGATTTGGAGGGGCAGATGCAACCAGAGGCTAAGTTCTCCTGTAGGAAGGCATTGAGTTCATCTTGCTCCTTTGGCACTAGTGGGTAGACTTTACAGCTAGCAGGCTTGGAATCTGGTATTAATTTGATGGCATGGTCCTACTATTTGCACTCCAGAAGCAAGTCAAATGAGGCCTTGGAGAACACATCCTTGAACACATGGAGATATGGAGGTACAATGTCCTGGAGCATGGAGTTAGCCACAAAGGCCTGGGCCAGTCACTGAGAGGTGGTCTGGCTGGCCTGAATCTCCACAGTAGAGGGTGGAGAGTGTAGGGTGGTGGTGTATACCCAATCTCCAGTCTCCACCACTTGGTCCAGGGACTCCAGGTTGCACAAGCCACAAAACTCCTCTAACAGATCCTCCTCTGGGGCCCCACCACCACTCTGGTTGTCCTTGTAGAGGGCCTCTCTACAAGTGAATGCCAAGGGCAGGGGGTCCAGAAGATCCAGATCTGCAAAGGGAAGATGGCCCATGTGGCAAGCCTGAATGGCCATGCACTTTTGAACTACAGCACAATGCCATTTCCTGACCTCAGTGGTGCAGGTGGCACACCTCCAGGGACATTGGCTCATGGTCACCTTACCCTGGGCCCAGTCTACTTTGGGGTTGTGCTCCTTTCCATGTCAAGGCACAGGGAATTCACCAAGGGGTTCACAGCTACCACATACTGCTGGGAAAGTTGGTATTCCCAGGCAGGGTGGCACAGACAGGGCCTGACAGGCATCAGGGAGCTTGGCTTGGAGTCTGGAGTTGGTATTTGTATGTCTGGAGGGGGGTACTGAGGTTCTGTTGTCTTAGGGTCATTGATATCAATGGAAGCAATTTCATTTTCTATTGATAGACACATGAACCAGTTAGTACTTGGCAACAGAGGTGTACATCTCATCTGCTGCTTGACTAAAAATTCTCCTCCAGATCTGGGAGGAGGGTGCAAGTGCCACTCTCCTCCAGGGTCAACTCCAGTGCCAGCTTATCTGGCAAAGCATCTCTGGCCATGTCCTTCACAGCCACAGCTGCAGGAGGAGCTCCTCCTGCTCCACTGTGGAGAGGTAATGTACCATAAGACCCAATGGGCAGTGCCATGCAAAATGCCTGGGTTTCTGGCATCTCTGGCACAGCAGCAGTGTGATGTGGTGCTGTTGGGTGGCATTGACATCCATGGGGATGCCTAGCAGTAAGGGTGATGGGGCAGAGCTGGCTGGAGCAGAGGCAGGTGCCAGGGGAACAGGGGCAGTGTACAAGAGAGGTGGAGATGGGGGCAGGGTGGTGAGTTGAGTGCATGTGACATAGCTCCTGTCAAATCTCCATGAGCTGCCACTAATCCCAGGCCACTCTGTACCAGGAGGCAATCTGCTCATTGTCCAGGTGGCCCTCAGCAAGATTGTTGATGTGTTCCAGCAATGTGGGGTGCAAGCCATCCTGGAATGTGAGGCACAGTTGGAGGCCATTGGGGTAGGCCACTTGCTTGACTAGTGCCCAGAAGGAGTTGATATACTCATCCAGCATCCATTTCCCTTGCCTGTACTGTTCCTGGTTGCATAGTGCTAAGGCTGCAGTTTTGGTGAGGTTGACCAGAAAAAACTCTGCCTGGAAGTCCTTTCTGAAGGCTGCCCAATCCACAAAACTCTCAACACCTCTGGGGTGCCAAAACACCTGTAGTGTGTAGGTGGAGGCACACCCTGTCTTCATGTATGACAAAATTCAGGCTATTTTCAGCACATCAGAATCAAAGGCATCCCTACTGAGATGGATGTATGTGAAGCAGGACTGGAGGAAACACTCTCCACCAAAGCAGTTGCCATTGTATGTGTCTGGGAGCATGGAACAGGGAATACATGTCTGGCAGGCTACCAGAGCTGCCAGGAAGGTGGCAGGAGCCACCAGGGGTGTTTCCACAGCTGGGGTGGCATGGAGGTAGGGCTCAGGTGCTCTAGTAGTGCCTGGAGAGACTGGGAGATGAGTTTGATGGTTTGGCAGAGGGTGGAGAGTTTGGTTGTGTGATGTGTGTGGGAAGATTGGGCCAATTGCACCTGGTTCTCTAGGTGTAGCAGGTGAGTCCAGGCCTTGTCCTGTGGGGCTGGGGCATCTGAGGGAGTATCTGGATTGGCCAGCTGAGACATAGAATTCTGCAGGTGCTTAAGCCTGGTGGGGAAGTGACAGATAGTGGCTTGGAGAT
>JAGGAV010015847.1:0-17706 GCA_017657295.1 Termitomyces sp. DKA64
ATATGATGTCAAAAATGCATAATATCTATCAAATATAAAGGAAATCATACCACACATCAAAGTCTGAAGTGTAGATGTCATTCAGGTATGTTGGTTAAGCAGACAAGAAAAATGGAAATGAAAGTCACATGTTTTTGAATATCTAATGTTCAAAAGGCAGAAAGTCCCTTTGTTGCTATGTGATGATGCTAGCAACCATTAGTAAGAAAGGTCTTGACTAGGTGGTTCTAGGTCTTGGGCCTAGGCTGTCATGTGATGGACCTGTGTTGGGGTCAGGTGCTGCATCAGATAAGATAACCTGCAATGGTGGTAATGGTGCTCAGTGACAATTGGGTCTTATCAACATGAGCTTGGGGTTAGACATATTGTATATAATATACCAAATACTATGCATATGTATCTTGGAATTACCTCTAACCATATATGTCGCAATACCAACATCAAATATGTGTGTATTGTTATATGGTGTACTTCAATGGTTTTGATCTCAGGTCATCAAACCTTATTTCATCTTGCCTATTGCAGAACATACACAAGACCGCCCCTCAGCTGTCTTACATTATGTGTCAAGACACTGAGGGTGCGTCTACTTACCTACCTATTTTTTGCGAGTACTTATTCTTCCCTGTAGACTTACCATTCTTGTAATCTCTACAGGTCAATATTAGCTGTTTTACATTACGTGTCGAGACACTGAGGACTTACCATTCTTGTAATCTTACAAACGTGTATTCAGGCAGGGAAACCGCCAAACGATATGGATATCGAGATTGAAGCAATTGCAGCCTATTGAGAAGTAGTGTATAGCAATGATTACTGAAGGAGCGGCTGCTATATCGGGCCGGTCTGGACACTGCTCAAGGGCTAATACAAGTATTTCTCATGATTACAGAAGGCAGATAAGAGCAACAAGGCATGCGAGAATAAATACAGCAGCGGGACACAAATGAATGAAGACAGCGAAGATAACAGCCTTACAACTAGTCATTGCGCCTGTGCCTCCTAGACCAAGGAGTGAGTAGGGAATGGAAGAAACCGAAAGAAGTGCTACGTGCCTGATCGACGAACTCCATCGCTTCCTCTCTCTTGATTGCTCGAATAGACGATACCTTTTGGTTGTTAAAGAGTACACCATAGAACTTGTCTGCTGTCACCAGCATTTCAGGACGGAATGTCGTCGTGATGAACTGTGCAGTGGAAGACAACGATTGAATCATCGCTGAAGAAAATCAGTGATGAGACAGTTAAATGCCTTATAAAAGTAAGGACATACACGCCACAGCGGTACGGTACTGAGCGTCTAAATTTGCGTCGATCTATAAATGATGTTAGACTTAGTGATCAGCATACGGCGTCAGATGTAGCATACCTCATCAAAGAGATAGAAAGGGGCAGGATCGCACTTTTGTATTGCAAAGACTAGGAGGAAGATTGTCTAGAGCCTTCTTTCGGTGGGGCAACCTTCAAAAGTAGCTCACCGGTGGCAAGAGCGACTAATGATTTTTGACCACCCGACAGTTGTTGGATACGGAGGCCCTCATCAACCTTAGAGTTGAAAGAAACCTAAAAAGGCTGTCAGGAACCTATAGTCAACGCATTCGGAATGAAATACCTTGATAGATACGCCGGTGTAATTATCGATGACACTCTGTTGGGTCTCTTCTGCCTCTTCATCCATCTCTTCATCCTATGAAGACACTGTCAGGTACGTTTGTTTAGTAATCGTGTCACTTCACCTGGTCAATCCGCCTTTGAATGATAAGACGTCCTCGACCGGCTGGCACTAATTTCTCAAACACTTGCTGAAAGTTATTTGCCACTTGTTTGAAGGTCCGTTCAATGGCCTCATCCTTGCGCTGATCGAGGACTTCAACGAGTTCCTCAATAGATGTAGCAGATTTGTCGAGATCTTCACGGCGAGCCAAAAGCTGATCCCGCTGCTTTGTGAAGTTGTTATACTGTTCAAAAGCTTTCTTGTTCACATGTGCAAACTTTTTAAGTCCTTCGTTGACAGTGTGAAGCTTTTTCACCAGCTGTCGAGACCAAGAATCATGAATGAATGATGTGCGAGTACATGATTACACACCTTGTCGAGTTTCTCGCTAATATATTTCTCGAAGGCTTCCTCCGGTAGGACTCCAAGGTCTCGGATATTCCGGTTACATTCGTCTTTCCGACTGAGCAACATCTGTCTCTTCGCAAGATACCGCTCCGTCGTCTTTTGTTGTCGATTGATTGTACGGCTGTCTTCGGCCTGTTGATTCTGCACCTTCTCGAGAGATGCACGCAATTCTTGCAGTTTCACAGCAAGGTCGTCACCCTCTTTCTCCATAGCTTTTGGAGACAACAATATCAGCATGAGAGGCAATAGAGTGTGATCAAGACGAGCCTTGAATCTTGGCGCCTAAAATCGTGATGGATTTGTTCAGAGTTTTCAGTTCCCGCGTCTTCGCTTCAAGTGCCACGGCCGAAGTTACACCACCGTCCTCTGGGTCACCGAGCGCATTGATTTTACTCTGCAGTTCTTCTCGACGCCGGCGAAGTCGTTCATTCAACTCAATCTCGATCTGATTCTTCTGTCCTTCCAGCTACATACTCAAGAATTCAAACAGCACGCCCCAAAAGTCGATAAAGGATAGACAAACCTTGTTTTTGGATCGGCTCAACTCCACCATGTCCTTCTGTCGCTTCTCCACCTCCTTCCCCAGGTTAGCAATCAGCATCTCCTCTTCTGCAGAGAGGCCCTTGGCCAACGGTGTCACCAATTCGGCCTTGTAACTCGCGAGTTTCGTGTCCAAACCTGTCAACTCTGTCTCAAGATCCGAGAGATCAGCTTCAAGCGTTGCGATGCGTTGTTTGAGCTTCTCTTTCTCCCGTGTCAGCTGGTTTCCTTCATCCATTAACCTCTCCCTTGATTCCTTTGTCTGGTTCTGCCTCCCAGCGAGCACCGCCATCTGCCCTGTCAACCGGGTGATCTCTTGTTCCAGCTCTGTGATTGATGTTTTGACCTCTTGAGAACGTCTGTCTTCGGCCTCAAACTTTGCTCGCCAGGTCGTGACGGCCTTAATTGCTTCAATGCGAGACCGTCGAATATCGTGAAAACCGCCCGTCAGCGCACCTTTCCTGTCAACTTTGTCTCCGTCAAGGGTGATAGTATTTATTCCGTGGCTCTTCACATAAGCAGCAGCAATCGTAAGATCACGGCAGACGCATGTCTTCCCGAAGACCTGTTGGAAGGCCTTTTCAAATTTAGGGTCGAACCTCAGCTTGTTGATGAGCGGCTCAGCATCTTGCGCATTAGGTGTCGGCGGATTCTTGGGCTTAAGTCGGTTGAGTGGCATAAAGGTAACTCGGCCGGTCTTCTCTTTCATCATGATGTCTAGGACCCTTGATGCCGTTTCGTCGGTGTCGACGACAACATGGAATAGACTGAGCGGATGATCAGTTGTGTAACAGAAAGGTGAAACAATGACCCAACCTATTTCCAGCAGTTAACTCCACGGCTATGTTGAACTTCGGGTCTGTAACTTCAAACAGGCGATACAGGGGGCCATAGACACCTTCAAAACCATTTCTCTCGGCAATCTTGTCAACAGCGCGTAACCCAGTCCCCGTGTCCTTCATGAAAAGTCCGTGTCAGCAATAACCATCACCTTATGACAAAGATAGATCTACCTTGTCTATCATACCTGCCAGTAACCTCTCTGCAGTCCTCAACTCCTCCACCGCCCGACCAACAATGCTCTCAAGCTTCGTATCCTCTCTCCACAGATCCTTTCTCCTCTCTGTCAAATCACTATGCTGATCTTTAAGCCCAACCACCTGTTCCGATAAGTCACGGAATCTCTTCTTCCCATCCTCAATCTTAATTTGCACCTCGACAATCTGACCATCAATCTCCCCATGACCAGGTCGGGCTGCGCTAAGTTCTGTTTGCGTAGCCATTAATGCCGCCCTTTGGGTCTTACAGTATTCCTCCATGAGTCCAATTTCGTGCTTCAGGTACGCATCGCGCTCAGATTTCGTTCGGAATTTCGTTGTTCGTCCTTGTTTCGCGAATAATGCAGCCAGCTTCGCGCTCGCTTCGTCTAAACTTCGCTTCTCTGTTGTCTCAAAGTTATGTTGCTCTATCCATCGGGGTAGAAGCTGCTCAAGAGCACTTTCTTTCTCGGCAATCCGTCCCTCGACGCGGGTGAGTTCAGTCTCGATCTCTTCTCGTTTATCACCAGCGCTAGCGTTCGCAGCTCGGAGGTC
This sequence comes from Termitomyces sp. DKA64, assembly GCA_017657295.1. Classification (NCBI taxonomy): domain Eukaryota; kingdom Fungi; phylum Basidiomycota; class Agaricomycetes; order Agaricales; family Lyophyllaceae; genus Termitomyces; species Termitomyces sp. DKA64. Next base: position 4,255 of record JAGGAV010015847.1, read on the forward strand.
AGCGATGGTGCACTCGAGTTCTGTACGTGTGCGAACAAAGTCCGTAAGCTCAGATTGGGTATCATCCCGAGTTACCTTCAAGGTCTGCTGCAAATGTTTGGCTTCTGAAATGGATTTCTCCAGCTCCTGGAAGAAAATGAAGGCGAACTGAGTTCAATTAATATGGAGTCAGTAAAGACAATGTTGACTGACAGATATTTCCTGTTCTCGTTCATTGAACTTCTCCCGTCGAAGATTCGCACCATGCACTTCTGCCCTCCTGTCTTCTTCGATTTCATCAAGTTCCTCCCCCACTTCTTCCAACTCCCGCTGATATAAAGCATATTCCAAGCACCGTCTCTCTTTATCCTTGTCCTGAAACTCTTTTAACTCCTCCTTTTCCTCTTCGAGTTCCGACAGCCGGGATTCAATATAGTCAAGGAGCTCATTAATCTTCGTACGTTTTGCGTCAGTTTCAGCCATGATGCGTAATGACTCCGCGCGACGTTGTTCGTATACCTTCGTCCCAGCGACTTCTTTGAGAAGAGCCAGTCGTTCATGATCCTTAGCATTGGTGAGGGCCGTAATCTGGGCAAGAACGTTGAAATGACTTCAAGGGGAAGACAAAATTATTTTACTTACGCGCCCTTGTGGGACAATGTAATATGGATTTGATTTGCTGAACCCAGCGCTCTCTAAGAGATTCATAACGTCAGCTTTGCTTGCACTTTTCTTGTCTAAGCTATATTCGTCTTTCTTGAGACCAATGGTGCGGCGCAGAATGACCTCGTCATGTCCAGTCGGGAATCGGTTGTCTGAATTGTCGAACACAATCTCGACTAAAAGTGGTAGTTTCAGCGTCGGGAAGGGAACATGGATTTATATAACACACCATATGCTGACATAGTTGTGGTTACAGTAACACCTTCATGGAGCAGTGCCTGCCGCTCTTCCTTTGACATCGATGTATAAGCGTCCGATAATACGAACCGAATAGCTTTGCATCGACGTCTGTATTAGGATAATCATTGGGATTGCAGAAATATGCTCGCTCACCAGCAAAAAAGTTACTCTTCCCTGATCCATTTCGTCCTACCACCACATTGTGTCTGGGAGAGAAGGGTTCAATTTGTGTCTGGTCGCGATCTACTTGAAGATTCAGCAAAGAGTAAAGAACAACGAAGAGGAGTGCGTACAAGATTTGAAACCCTGTACCGTCAAGGTTTTAATATACATTTGAGGCTTAAAGGGTCAGGCAGAGCCTGAGCCCTCTTTCCAGCGCGGTAGCCGAGCTCACGCCGTGACATAACGCGTCCGTGACAAATGCGTTCGGTTTCCCTTTTTCACTAACCGCTAATAATTAACAACACTGTCGTTCATACAATGCTTTCCTCTGTCAGAATCGCCAGGATACGAAACATAAGCAGATATTCTTTGCGGAATTCTGCCCTTTTTCCTCAGCACACGCAAAATGTCTTTGCCAACTCGACCCGATCCAGTAGTACCGTGCCAGCTTACGAAGGCCACATTCCCCTGAATTGGTTTGAAAACGCAGTGTTGGCTGTAGGCTCGGCATTCACATCTCTAGCTGATCCCCGAAGAGGCGGTGAGTACCCTCAGTTTAATGTCCAGATGCCTCAATCACATGTAATCGCAAGACATGATTGCTGCTCTCGGTGAAACCACCGCCGGACCTAGTCTGCCTCGCCTACGAGATGTTATGCTTGATAGTACGGAAGGTCGGAAAATTCTCAAGGACAGACCCAGAGTGAACTCCATCACCGTTGACATGGATCAATTGGCACGATATCCTGAAGGAACCTTTGGACGGGCATACTTCACATGGCTGGGGCGTTGTGGAGTCACTCCCGACACTCGTGAACCTGTGAGTGCATTGCTGGCATATGCAAAGACTAGGGAGCCTGATTTCATGGTTCCAGGTGCATTATATTGACGATCCCGAACTCGCATACGTCATGCAAAGGTATCGCGAATGCCACGACTTCTACCACTGCATATGCAACCTTCCTGTCAATGTCGAGTCCGAATTAGCGCTGAAATTCTTTGAGTTTGTCAACTTGGGTCTCCCGGTCGCAGCAATATCTGCTGCGTTCGGACCGCTTCGGCTCAACTCCCAGAAACGGGCAAGGCTTTACTCAGAATATGTCCCTTGGGCCCTCAGATGTGGTGGCTCAGCAAGAAGTCTCATCACTGTCTATTGGGAAAAGAGATGGGAACAGGATGTAGAGGAGATGAAGAAGGAATTTGGAATCTGGGACCCACCGGAGGCACGATGGAGCCGACCATTAATCGAAGCCACAGTTGCAGCAGCGAAACGCCACCCATCCCCTGCTGCCAAAAATTTTTGAAGGTGAACTCGCGAATCCCTGATCAAGCTCGCTGTTTTCAAGTTAGCATGGTGATTGTCACCCACGACCATTCCTTGCCAGTAGGTTTCCATGAGATTATCGTCTTTCTTTTCGACGAGGCATGGATAATGAATCGTGGTGTCTTATTCTTGCATTGTCATTCCAGGCTCGTGCTTTGGTTCTCGCGATACTCAAATTGTGGCAGCTGTTACTTTTCAGGTTACTAATGCAAAGACGATATATCATTGCGTTCTGAGGTAATTTTGCTTCGCGAGGATTTATAGAAAGCTGTTCGGCTACAATGCCCCGTCATTAGTTTGGAGTTGATCTTTCCCGGAACTTATGTCGTCGAAGACAAAGTCAAACTAATTCAGGACCAATCCCCCCAGCTCAAACTCTGCTGGACCTCATTGATGGCTCAAGGTCACCTGTGAACATATGGGTTACAGTCTTCTGAAAGCCTGGGGGTCGGTTTCTGAGAGAAGGACACTACTGATGATCCATTTTTCTATACGATCGAGTGGCAGAGCAGCCAACTAATTTCCGTTCCGAACACATTGAGCGGAGTGAAAAAATTTGTTCCAAAGCTATGCTTGTTGATCAAGACTGCAGATCGTCTGAAAAGCCGCATTGGACGTGTTTTTCTATTTCTACGGTTTTTGCGGATCAGCATATGCACTATCACCTCTGTTTGAAGGTCGGTGTAATTTGCTTATTTGCCCTCACAGAGAGGCACAAAAAGCAAATCAACGAAATGACGGCGGCAGAAAGAGCTGCGGCGTACTCCGTTTGGGTGACGGCAAAATTTATGTACTTGGGAACACTTCTGGGGCGGATGTAGTGGAATCAAGTGTCGACGCCTCAAAAGATTTGCATAGAGCCTCGAACAATTTCCTCGCATCTTCTGCTCCAAAACCAGCAACCGTCATTGCTGTTACCAGAGACTTCATCTTCGGCTCGACGCGAGGGACCTGCACCAGAAACTCAGTCAGTGATAGATTAAAAGTAATCCCGTGGACGAGGAAACTTGCATGGGACAACATTTTGTCGATCATGGAGCCACATTCCTGAACGTCTTGTGCAAAAGCAGAGGCCGACCTTTCTGATAATGATATATCATATTTCTTGGCATGATGAAGGTTGGTGAAATAGTATCTGACAGGATATTCCATCCTGTCGAAGTCGACTGGCGATTCACAGGTGCTCGGCGCACTGCTGAGGTCGACCATGAAACAGGTCGGATCGTGAAATGCCAGATTTGCGATTCGGAGCTCGTGTAGAAATGTAAGGCCCTGATAACAGGATTGGTCGGCTTGGATCCATTTTAGTGTAATGTACTTACCTCGAGAATTTGTCTAAAAAAATCGATGTAATTTGACACAGTCTTGAACGGCGGCTGATCAAAAGGGTTGAGACGCTCCATACACAAATAAATATTGTCGTCTCTCTCGACGGCACACCTCAAATGAGGTATAGGATTCCAGGGATCTGATCGCAGTTCTTTTTGATTGAGCTCCAAAATTAAGTACAGTTCTGTTGAAAACTGAGGTAGACATTTAATCATAAGAGAGTCTCGAAGTTCGGGAGGTGGAGGCTCCACTAGAATCTGCATGGGTTTTAGACCAGCGTTTTGAATTGATCCGTTGCTCCACTCGCCATATCAGAAAGGTTCGTGTTTAAATCCGGGTTCTCTTCGAGAAGATGGTCAACTAACTTCTCATAATTGCTAAATTTGTAGAAGGTCTCAGCATGTTGTTCCATACCTAGAGGACTTCACGTACATGTCATAAGAAACTGATGATGACGAGGACCAGCTCGAGCACGATATGAAACTTGACGTAGACCCGCGAGACAGGACCCCTTCGAAAAGCCCCTCGTCACTTGTAGTTCCCACTCGTTTCATTCGCTGCAGAGGATGTCCAAATTGTGCGTATACTCCAGTATCCTCGAGCGTGGCTTGACTGCTATCGGAATCGGAATCGGAGTCCCCTGGAGATGGAAACAGTTCTTGGAAATATGTGTTCACGGAAGAAGATTTTTCGACGTCATCATTGGCCAAATCATGAGAAAGAGGGGGTGTGGCGGGCATAGTCGTAGAAAGTCGCGGGACCTAAAAGTAATCTCCGACGATGAAGTACGTCCTTTTATGGACGGATTTTGGCGCTCGTGTCTAAGATTGAGACGGCTTCTGTAAATCTGAGATCATAGTGAAACACGCGCAGTAATGTTGTTCAGTACTATTGCATAGATCTAGAGGTCTCGATGATTTCATGACGTTTTCATTACGTAATACTTCGTGTATGATAACGTGATGACTCCTCAATTTTTTTGGCGCGTGTTCACACCAGCTAGGGTGATGACAAGCGAAGCTCCTAGCAGTGCTCTTACTTCCGCAACATTTGATGACTTCAACTCACGGCTCCAAAGATATGCACTGAAGACGACGAGGACCGGTCTTGCGTTACCGGATGATGTCGCGTTCCACCGATCAATGGACTCGGAGTTTGCAGAAGATCTAGACAACTTATCATCGCGAGTTCTTTCTCTGGCAAACAAGGTCATTGCTCTAGTGGCGACAGCCGACACCACCTCATCACGAGTGAAAGGAAAAGCCAAATTGGAAAACCAAGATGATATTGTGGACAACTTTCATTCACTCGTTGTCGATTCTATGGATCAACTCCTGGAAAGAACGGCGAGTTCCTCGCATTGATTCCATCTTAGTTTATTCATTTTGCTATAGGATATATGTCTTGACGAATTTTTAGGTCGTATGAAAGCCCCTGCCACTGTCAATCCTACTTCGCAAGTGGCAAAAATAACGAAAAAGGTCGTCAAATGGCCTCTCGCCTACCGCGTTAAGTCTGATTTCCCACAGGTCACTCCCCGTGGTCACCTAGAACCCGTTGTCCAACACGCTCCTCACATACCGAAGCCTCAATTGTCGTTCAAACGGAAGGTGGAAAACAACGACTTGCCGTGGTATTCTACATTAACTCACAAGTATAATGCACAAGTTCCACTTGGTTACGATTTGCACGATTCCGATGTCGACCCCGCTTCTCCTATGTAGGCAGTTCTATATCATCAGTTGATTCCCATCTGACAGGTATTCAAGCGCAACGCACCCATACCGTTATGAAATTACCCATCTTCGTTATCCAGAACGAATTTTCAAGCCTGTAGTACCCTTTCCGCCGAAAGACTTCTCAGACACACCTTTCACATGGATATCGACGTCAGACGGCCTCCAAGTTATGCTTGCCAAACTACGGCAGGCGTCAGAAATTGCCGTTGACCTGGAACATCACGACTATCGTTCTTATGCAGGTTTCGTGTGCCTGATGCAGATAAGCACTCGAGATGAGGATTATATCCTCGACACACTTGCGCTCAGGGATGAGTTGGTTGAGCTCAATGAGGTTTTCACCGACCAAAATATCGTGAAGGTCTAATGGTGTCCGCTTTCTACTCTCACTCTTTCTAATGACCTACTAGGTGTTCCACGGTGCAGAGAGTGATGTTGTCTGGCTTCAGCAAGACTTCAACATATATGTTGTCAACTTGTTTGATACCTTCCATGCATCAAAAGCCCTAGGTTCATATCAATTCTCGTACCTTCTGTTGTTGGTTGACTTATAATCATTGCAGACTTCCCGCGACATGGTCTGGCCAACCTCCTCGAGATGTATTGCGATTTCATTCCGGACAAACGACACCAACTGGCCGATTGGCGTATACGGTTCGTAGCTATATATCTCTCTCCAACTTTAACTTTTTACGGACTCTCGCGAACAGTCCTTTACCGAAGGAAATGCTGGAATATGCGCGGTCTGACACTCACTTTTTATTGTATATCTACGACAATCTGCGAAATGCGCTACTGGACCGTGCGCAATCACGGGTCCAATCTCGCGCACAATCTTGTTCACCTCCTGGGTCGCCGCCCCACGCTTCAACGGCTGAGGATACAGCCCATGCACTCATCAAGCAAGTTCTGGCGAAATCTGCGGAAACTTCCTTGCGTACATATGAAAAGGAGTTCTACGATGTCGAAGGTGGTACTGGAAGCAACGGGTGGGACACCTTAGCTCGTAAATGGAACAAAGGTGCACTGCTTGCTGGAGGTCCAGACGCTGGTGTCAGTGCTCTCCAGCGCGCAGTTTACCAAGCTGTGCATAAATGGAGAGATATGATTGCACGTAGAGACGACGAAAGCACAAGGTATTGTTTTGAGACTTTGATGTTGTGACCTGTCGTAATAGTTTCCAAGATATGTTTTGGCGAATCATTTCTTGTTCCAGTTGGCAGAACAGCCCCCTGCAGACATGGCCGCGTTGCTCGGCGCATTTCACTCGGTCCCACCTGTCATACGCAAGTACGCCAGGGAACTTATGGAAGTAATTAGAGATTGCGTCAAGCGACAGCTGTCGAGTAGTACCACTTCTTTGGCCCCTGTAGTCATGTCGCAGGCACAACTTTCTCAAGATACTGAAGCTTCCACCGCGCCACCAGGGAAATCGAACGAAACTTCTCTGCCTAATCTATGGGCCCGCAGTCAGTCGATGCGTTTTATCCAAAAGTATTCGAACTGAAACCCCCCGTTTCCGCAGCATTTCCGCAATCAGCATCCGGAAACAATGCAGTTGCCTCGACATCGTCACTCTTTGGGGTGACATCAACCTCGATCCGCAACGCACCTCGAACACCAACTCTTTTCTCAACAACAAAAAGTTCATTGTTGGGTAACGCGCCCTCTAGCGTATCTCCCTCTAAACCCGTATGTTTTTCATTTCTCATCCACCACGCTGCTTGACGTAGCGTTTGCTAAATTGTAGTCGGCAAATGAACATCCATATCTAGATCCTCGTTTCCGCGACGTGGTTGCCCGTATCAACAGCACGCTTGTGATTGCACCCACAGTACCAAGAGTATGTGTGGTGACTCTCCTTTACTTGGAGACCTAATGTCGTTTTTCTTTTCTACAGGTTGTGGAATCAAATGATTTGCCTGTTCCAGAAAAGGGTCCTGAAGATGTACAATTTTCCTTAACAGAAGTGTCAGGGATGCAAGTTGAGGTCCCTTTCATTCCCGCTTCGCAGCGAAGGGTGGTCCAGGTTGCCGAAGACGACTCGATTGTCGTCGTCGGTCGAGCAAGGCAGAAGAAACGAAAACGAAATAAGCTGCCGACCGACGTGTTAGCCGAGACATCCGGTTTCAAAAATCAAGACAAAAACAAGGCAAGCAGCACTGGAGATACAGCCAATGACCATGAGCCATTTGATTTCACGACTGTACCCAATATCCTTGATGATAACCCCAATGTCGAGGACGCGAAGCAAAAGAAGCAAAAGAAGCAAAAGAGCGGTAAAATCATTAAGATGCATACTTGGCTAATTCTGGCTTATATCATTATAGGTGGTACTTTCTACGGTGACTTCCCTGCTCCACCCAAGGCGCACAGTGAGTTCAAACGAGGGAACCAATCCCACACTTTCAAGCAATAGAATTCGCGTAAAGCTTGGTTCCCGCACCTCATCTCTTCCTTGCTTCATCCTACATGACTCATGACAAGAAACCCTCGTTTATCGGGATACGGTACGGTTCCGCTACATTCCTTTAAGCGCCGCCTTCAGGCGTAATCATGGCCACACGATACCCGTGATATGTGCTTAAATTTCCGTGTAAATACATACGACTTGCATACGTTACGAAAAGCATGAGTCCAAACCGGTTCAGGACATCGGATCCGAAACGTCACACTTGAATACTTGCTGCAACATACTCCTCTCGGTGTATATATAATGACTTTTTCAGATATGTCTGACGATTGCTACTAACCGCAGTTCCTTTCGCATTCTTAACAAGCCTCTTACCATGTCCCAATTGTCACAGTCGTCGATGACGCTTAACAGCCATGCTCCGATGCAATGTATGGCCAATGTATCTGGACCATCAGATATTGAGCATGTGCCAGTCGCAAATGATCCTCGGGCGTGGCCTCCACTACGAAAGGTTCCCTACTTTTTTTTCAAAAAGTTTATAACGATTTTTTTCCCTTATAAACGGTGGTGTGGCTATTAGAATTTCATTTTGGCAATGATTTCATGTGCTGCTATGATAGCTGGACTTTCCAGCAGTATCCAGAATCGTAAGCAGGAGTCCCTAAGCCGGCAGCTTCTTCATGTTTATAGCTGATCCTTCAATGATTATAGCGGCGGTACAACAGATGCAGGAGGACCTTCCAGCTACTAGTTCTCAGTTCAGCTGGAGTCTTTCGGCTTTTATTCTCGTCCAGGGCCTGATGCCTTTGGTCTGGAGCGCTATTAGTGAAGTGAAAGGGCGAAAAGTGAGTACTGTGTTGATGTGACAACATGCGTCCTTCTCTATTAGTTTCTAGATGGTGTATACTCTCTCCTTAGCGCTCTTCATGGTGGGGTCCATCGTCGTCGCTGTCAGCAAGAAAATAGGGCTGTATGTGATATGTCCATATTACAATGGCAGTAAAATAAAAATTATATGTCATAGGGTCATTGGCTTTCGATGTCTTCAAGCTGCAGGGTAGTATGAGGTCTTTGCCATTAAGATGGGCGGCTCTAACCGCTTTCTACAGTTCCAGTGCTGTGATTTCTATTGGCGCCGCTACATTGGCTGATATGTATGAGCCCGCTGAACGAGGCACCAAAGTCCATATCGTTCCTTTCAATATCTTTTGCAAGCTGACCTTTAGATCTGATAGATGGGGATATACTATATGGCACCCTTGCTTGGTCCTGTGAGTGCGACTTTCATGTACAGTAAAGATGTCCTGTTAATATTCTTGGGGTGCCAGTCTATAGGACCCGTTCTTGGTGGAGGTCTCACCACAGGCCTAGGCTGGCGAGCCATTTTTTGGTTCCTGAGTATAATTGGCGGTTCTATTTGCTTTTTCTTTGTTGTCTTCTTCCGGGACACATTTCGCAAGGAACGCAGCTTAACCTACCAGAACGCTCTCAAGCAACGGCTGGAAGGAACTCCGAAAGGAAAATTGCCAAATACTGATCTTGAAAAGAACTCACCTCCACAGATCGTGGTGAATCTTACTCTAAAAGATATCAATTTGATCAGATCACTCGCTCTAGTATTACGCCGAATCAATAATGTGACGATTTTGTTTGCTTCTGGTCGGTCTTCAAAGAATTACCTAGAGGAAGGATCGCCCCACTTACCAATGATTCATTCAGGTCTACAATTTGCCTTTGCGTTCCTTATCGCGTACACAACTGCTCGTACCCTCAGTATGCATTATAATTTCAATGCACTCACAACTGGGCTTGTTATCGTAGCCTTTGGAATCGGTGCGTTGCGTGATAAGTACTGCTTCCTTTCAAAGAAAACTGATGATGTATTCAGGCTCAGTTGCTGGTAGCTTGATGGGCGGCCGTTTCTCCGATCATGAGCTAGCTCGACTAAAGGCAGCGAATGGGAACATCAGTTATCCAGAGGCAAGTTTTGATTACTTACCCATTTTCCCTCAAGCCTCTCAGTATTGATATTGATTGCTACCCAGATGCGTCTGAAAAGTGCCATGTACAGCGCTTACCTGTTGCCCCCATTTATACTCGCATTTGGTTGGGTCTGTGAGCAACACGTTCATGTAGCTGCCATTTGTGTCTTTCTATTTTTCTGCGGTCTTTTCTCTGTGTATGTCACACCTCACACTGCCGTGTATCCTTGTCTTGACTCGTGTCTAGCTGGACATACGCTAGTACTCTAGCATACATTGTAGACTCTAATACAGGCCGTTCTTCGGCTGCGGTAGCAGCCAACAGCGCGTTTCGTGGGGTTTCTGCCTTCGTAGCAACAGAGATTGCTGTCCCTCTCCAGGTGAATCCTCGGTGTATTCGCTCACTCTGTTTTGTATCCTCTAACCGAACGTCAGGACGGCTTGGGTGATGGCGAGTAAAAGTTGACTTGTAGTTATAAATGTCGTCTAACATGTCGTCGCGCAGGCTGGACCTACACTCTTTGGGCAGGACTTATGCTGATTAGCGGACTTCTCGTCCTCTTGGTTGCATATCGTGGACAAGACTGGCGCCAAAAAGCAGAGGAAAGGGAGGAATAAGACATGAGCAAGAATTGATATCTCTTCAACTGAATATACTTTATTTTGTATGTGATTCCCTTCATATTTCTTGGTAACGTCCTACCCATGGACAAGAACTGATACCTCTTTCAGAGCGCATTTTTGTTTATGCATGGTCTATGTTCATGTCTATACATCTATCTTCTTTCACTACTGCCCAGACGATTACGGCTGTAGAGTCATATTCCTATATATTGTCGGATATTAGATAAAGTAAATATGGCAGTGGAGCTGTCAAGTTGGGCGAAAGATCTACATACCTGCTATTCTAGTACATCAGATGGATCTTCAAATATTGTCATGTTTTACAAAAATAATGATCCGGAGTGAATCTTAATCTTACCCAGTGAGCTCTCGACGTGATATGGTATAACAATAATCTACTCATTATGTAGAAATTGCAGTCAGAGCCATTGGAACATGTAGAGATAGACTCCCAGCTTGACTCTCATCGTGGCGGTGGCGTCGGTTACTTCCCGGTTATTCGACTTCGATATTCTCTTTGTCATTTTACTTTACTCGATCCTTTTTCTTCCTGATTCGATCATCGGCGATCGTTGCTATACAGTTTTTCTCAGTCACCGCTGGAATGTCAGTATATGGCAGTATCCCTGATCAGGGAGTCCCCCAGTTCTTTTCCAAAGACTGAGGGTACGTATTTTACTGATACTTCATTTCAATCAGCTTACTCATGACCTGTAGAATGATCACTTACATTACTTCATATTACAGGTTAAACGGAGTTCTTTTCCAAAGTCTGGAGGAAGGATCACTTACATCACTTCGTACTACAGGTTATAGGCCCCCAAAAACGCTCATTGACATTAAAAACACAGACAAAACATGACTACCACTATCTCGTCAGGGGAAAACAGCAACCCCCCTACTTTCTCAGAAGAGTTTCTGTTCGATGGAACAAACTACTTGTATGTTCAAAGACCGAGGTTTCCTGGCAGCCAAGCTTAGAGGCGCGGAAGAATATTTCGAAGGCAAGATATCAATGCCAACACCCAAAACCACGGTTACCCACTCCTCTGACAACAGAATGGTGGAACACATCCCTGTCCTACCAGGAATGGCAAGCCGGAAATACATGGACGCTAGCAGTAATTGTTTACCACTAAAAAATCCCATTGACCTCAGGATCAGAATGTCCGACTCGGCAGCCAAGGTGTCATACGGGACGGCATCAGACCTAGGAGCAAACTTGGCTGAAAACGCACTTCATGCTACAAACTCATCGCAAACCTGCAATCAAAATGGAACACTGCCATCGATAAGGGAGCTGACATAAAAGACAACCGGTTCAGAACTATCGTAATATCACCATTCCCCGCATCGTGAGATTACATTATTGCAACCCTCCATTTAACAAAAACAACCATCCCATTGATTGCGGGATTGAATGTCCACTGGGAATGCCTGAAGGAACATGTGACTGGCTCAGGTCCCACCTCAAATGCCCTACTTGCAAAGACCCTTCACCCTCAGAAGAAACTTGTGTGCATGCATGAACTCAAATTGTAGGCACACAGGGCACTCTATTAAAAACTACTACTGGAAGGGGGGAGGAAAGGAGGGTCAGTTCCTACCCAACTTTGGACATAAAAGGAATGCCACATCATCTCAGTCTAACTCCTAGACCAACCCCCAAAACCCTGCTGATAACATTGCCAGTACAATGACCCCTGCCCCCCAAACAGCATACACCTTAATGGCTGATCTACCATTTACTCTTGCCATAGTGTATGACCAAAATTTATTTGGAACCATTGGAGTCCTACTTATTCAGGGTAGAGATTTCCATAGATGCAGGCCATGGTGGCTCAGCTAGTACCCTTATGGTCCTTAGGGGAATCACATGACTGTCCAAGTGCAAGGCTGGAGGTTCAACACTCCTGGCTAAGTCTACCTGTGTAGAAAGCACCTTGAACACCATGTGGGTTCTTCAATGCTGCTGGGCAGCCACTGCTTGCCCTCATGTGTCTGACTAGGGAGTCTTTGTTGTGCAGGCTAAAGGTGGGTGACTAATCAATCAGCATGTGACTTGATGAAGCGGTGTGATCATACTTGTGTCTGACTAAAAAAAGAAAGGGTTTCCTAATGTGACAGAGTTGGGAGATCTGTATGTGTTTCTGACCAAGCATGTCATAGCATCACTGGGTAGGGAAAATAGGTGCAAAATATGCTGTGAAGATCTGGTTGCTGTCAATTGGTATTGGTTAGGTGGTAACTGTGTGACTGCACACTGTAAGGCTGTTGTCAAGCTTTGCAATGCAGCACAACAAGTAGCACTAGAAAATGAGATGTATTGTAGTTAATATACATAATGGTATGCTGTAACATACCTAGAAAACAAGATGATCAAGACTAAAGGGCTATGTTATTACTGACTATGTATATGTGGAGAGAAGGTCATGTGCTGTTGTGATACCTGCCCCCCACTTGTAAGGTAGGTGCAGAGAAAAAAAAGCCCTGATCTGGGTGCCTATCTGGGCACCTATCTGGTGTTAGCATGCTTCTTGCCATGTTGGCTCTTCCCATGCATCCTCCCATTCTCCCTAAACTCCTGTATTGCCTTGAGTGTGTGAGGTAAGTTGTACTCCTTCAGCCATTCATCCTTAGTCTTATTGTACCCCTTTCAATGCACCAGGAGCTCCACAATCCCACCTCATGTCTGCCTCTTGCACAAAATTTGCTTGATCTCAACCTCCTTACCAGTCTCCATTTGTATTGGCAGTCACAGCTCTTGTTTATGTCCCAGGACCATATCTTCACATGCTAGTACCAAGCACAACACATGAAACACATTGTGTATGGACCACCCAGCAGGTAGGGCAAGCCAGTAAGTGGTATTGGGGGGCAACCTCCGAAGGCTGTGGCTAAGTCACATGACTGGCACAGAGAGATCCAAAGTCTATTCAGTACTGTACAAGAGTCTATGGACATAACTACTCACCTGGCAGAGGGAGATCCAAA
>JAGGAV010015848.1:0-17687 GCA_017657295.1 Termitomyces sp. DKA64
TATGTCCTCCATTTGCCTTGATAACTGCTTGAATCCTTCTAGGCATGCTTTCTATCAGTCTTTGGCATACCTCTGCTAGTATCCATCCCACTCCTTTGCAAACCTCTCCCACAATTCACCCACACCATGAGGAGGTGTTTCATACTGCCTAAGCTGCTCCTTGAGGTACTCCCAGAGGTGTTCAATAGAGTTGAGATCAGGGGATTGGGCTGGCCACCAGAAGACATCAAAGTTGTTGTCTTCAAATCACTTGTTAACCCTCTTGGAGCTGAGTTTGGGGTCATTGTCCTATTGAAAGTAGCAGGCACTCTCCCCCATCTCCAACTTTTCAAAGCTCTCCTTTGTTCCATCATCCAAAATTTCACAGTCCTGCTCTGTATTCATGATCCCCACCACCTCTACCAGCTTTCCTACCCCATTCCAACCCATACAGCCCCATACCATGAGATTATTTCCTCCTCCATGTTTCACAGTAGGTGTAGTGGTTCAGTCTGAAATGCCTTCTCCTCATAGCTTCCACACATACTGCTTTCCATTTGACCCAATCCTGTTAATCTTTTTCTCATCTGTCCACAAGACTCTTTTCCAGTCCTCCACAGTCTAGTTCTGATGCTCTTGAGCTCATTCAAGTCATAGTTATCAATGTCTAGCTTTGAGCATAGAAACTTTCCTCTTTGTAGCAGACCAATATCCCTCCTCCTTCAGCACATTCCAGACAGTCTGAGGAGAGACAGAGTTGGAAATGATGTTAATAGAATTGGTAGCCTGAACAGCTGTATCAAGTCTCTCAGTTGAGATTTGTCAAACAATAGCCTATTTATCACATGGAGTAAGCTTAGCTGAATGGCCTCCAGGATGGTTTTCCTTGTCCACATCCAACTCTCTACCAATCTGTCAGGTGCTGCTGACCATGGGGGCTCAGCTGCACTGGGCAAGTCCCTTACTAGGTGGACATGATGCCTACACTTACTATCCCATGCTCTGGTGAGCTCTGGAAGAGTGAAACTGAGTGGACAAAGTGGAGAGAAGTGGTTCAGGGAAGTCTGGGGTGCTCTAATGGGCTAGACAAAGGAGTAGGAGTAACAGACAGGAGTAGTGGAGGATGGTATGGAGCTCCAGAGTAGCATATCAAGAGTCAGGGGTCCAACTCAGGGCAAAGTCCAAGTTAAGGAGGCAGGGATGTTTTGGTGATTATGGGGTTGGGCAAAAGTTGAGGGGGGATGAGAATAGAGTTGGGGATAGTTGTGGGAGTCAAGATGAGATGAGGGACTTAGAGAAACAAGGCAAGACAAGACTTGAAGAAATAGATGGGAGATGGAGATGAAAAAGGAAACTGATAAGATAGAAACTGATAAGATTGAGACAGATCAGATTGAGAGGCAATAAGATTCAAGATGAGATGGTATGAAACAACAAGATGGAGACACAAGAAATGTAGTGGACATGGTAATGTAGTTAATATCAAGACTATCATAACTAACACTACTCTACAGTTTAAGTACCTGTGGGGGAACTCATCTGGGACCATGGGTCTAAGGCTGGACTGTGCAGGGTGGGTCATGGGTGTGATTGTGTGAGGCATCCCAAGACTTGGGTAGTGGGGTGTTAGTAGTGTCTGATGCATGCTGGAGAGGGTGGAGGGGGGTCAAAGTTAGCTGAACACTCAGGGAGGGTTGGGAGGATCATGAAGTCTACCAGGGGAAGCATTGGAAATCTCTGGAGAAGCATCAGGGTTTGCTGGAGCAGGCACTGAGGATAGTGGAGGGTCATAGGGGTTAGAGGAGGGGGATGTGTTCTGGGGCTTGCTGGGCTTGGCTGGGCACAGCATGGAGGCAATGTGAGGTCCTGGGATGGGTCATGACACAATCCTCCCAATAGTAGACTTCTCTAGACCAGTTTTAGCCCCAATTTGATGCAGAGAATACCCTTGAGCAAGAAAAAAAGCAACAGTAGAACATTATGCAGGAAAAGTAGCTTTTATAATGGTGGTTGAAGGTCAAGATGTGGTTCAACCAACTTGAACCACTCCTAAATATAACCAAACATGGTTACATGACTCTGTTAATATTCCCACATGCAACTTACTCTTTATTTCTGACTAAAATAGGGATAAACCTGCAAAGTTGAAGATGCTCAAAAAAATGTTTCAATAAGTAAATATTTTAAAATGGCCATTACTCCATCAGTTTTGATTTAAATTACATAAAAAAATGCATTTTGTAGCCATGATGCCATAGTATTTTACATGATTTAACCAGAATTTCAAATACTTCCAATCCTTCATGCCAATGTCATCTTTCAAAAAGTATAAAACATTGGGACAATTTTTTGAGCCACTGTCAAGGCCATTGATAGGTAGTTGAAGGTGCAGGGCATATGGTGCCCTATGCAGCTAGCTAGAAGATGTCAGTCAAGAACTGAGTCTAGAAGCTGATAGACCATGAAGCTGGCAGTCATCAAAAGTTATATCAGCTAATTTTTTGGCTGACTGAACAGTGAACCACTCCTTTGTCTTTCTTGCATAGTTGGTGCATAGATGCCAACATTTAAGAAAGGATCCCTTGCCCAATGAGTAAGAAAAGGAAAGGACATGGAGAGGCAGACAAAAGTCTGCCAACATACATGTTGAGCTTTAGAAAGAGCTTAAGAGGAGGAGGAGTATTGGAGGATGTAGTGCTCTCATGAGAAGAGTACCAAGAGATGTCAGGCCCATGGGTGGATTGGCAGGCATGGCTCCTCCTAGCTATGTAGTGGCAATGCAACAAGTGCTACCATAGAAACAGCAAATTTCTCACAATGCAGTGGTATGAGAAGAGGGTGTGGGGGGCTGTGGGTGCCTCCACCAATGAAATTTGGATATCCTGTGGATGCACAGCCCATGTGGTTACACAAGTTTCAACAATATATGGTGCCACAATTTCCTGTGGCCTCAACTGCATTGTCTGGACCTAGCTGAGCCATGGGCATGGTAGGTCAACATCAATCTGCCATCATGTCTTCACAGGCAGGAGTCTCAATTCCAGCCCCATCATCTCCATGCACAATGAAGGTTGACAACAACAGACTTCCATTATGGTGTTGATGGAGTTATTGGCCACCCCCCCCCCCCAACAGACAAATCTGCCTGTTTCAGCTGCAGTGCATTCTATGAATGCACCCTCCTCTTTGGAAAGCATGTCAGGGCACCCAGTGGCTGCCCCTGCTAATAAAAGGCAAAGGAAAGGCAATCATGCTGTTGCCTTCCATATCAGCAAAGGGGGTTGAATCCTCCTTGCTGACTGCCTAAAAGATGGTCAAGCAGTGCAAGAGAAGGGCAAGGGCAAAGCCAAAGAGCCCAAGCCCTCCACATTAGCAGATGAGCAGATTGCTCAGCTGCCCCAGCAGCTGCACAACACAGGAGTGCTAGAAAATTGGAGCTGATGTCCTTGAAAACCTAGTAGTGCAATTGGCACTAGTTCAAGTTTCAAATGAACTTGGGATTGTGAGATCTCAAAAGAACAAAGCCTGTTCAGACCTCTTCCAGTCTGCACTGGGAATTCCTTAACTCAGAGGGCACTACTGGTGCTCTACAATGACCTAGTCCCAGCTGATGAGGACTAAATGGATGTGTGCCCCAACTTTGGGTCACCCCCTCCTATGGCTGGCTCCTCAAATCTGGCAGTTGCCAAGGCTGGTTCAGCAAAGTCAGCTGCATCACAAGCTGTTGTTGAATCTGCTGATGACCTGGTAGTTGTTGCTACACCAGTGGCCTTCCCAAGGAATGTGCCTATGAGTGCTGGAAAGGGGACAATTGAGATTGTTGAACCAAGGACCTATATAAACCTGTCCTTGCTGTCCCAGATGCACATTCCAACAGTGCTGCAAGACCTGCATGACAAAGAATACTTTGTCACTCAGAAACAAGCTTCCCAGGCTGCAGCTGGCAGCATTATGGCCAACTCAGAGTTGGGAAGCAATTATGAAAAAATGATGTTGCTCTTTCTAAGAGATGAATTATAGAGAGTAACTTTGAGGATGATGATGTGCAGTATCATTGCAAGAAGAAACATAATGCTAACACCTCAGCAGCTATTAGCTATTGATGTAGAGAAGTCCAAGATGGGCCTCAAATGACTCAATTACATGGTACCTGGCTACCTTCCAGATGGCTTGGAGACTATTGTTAGGGAACTACCCCTTCTGACCTCTGCCCCTGTCTGACACTGACTCTCCTAGCCTGGTTCTGCTCTCCTAAGGCTTGTTCAACAGCTCCCAGGCATTCTACAGGTCCCTGGAGATCCCTGGAGACCCCCAGAACTTTTCATGACCTCTTGTCAAGCACTCTGGCTATCTCTGGTCACCTACACAGCTGTTCCCATGCCTCCACTGCCTGTTGATGCACTGCACTGAGCAGAGGGGATCCTTAGACTTGTTCTCTTTGGATTCCCCTCTGCTAGGTGATTAGTCTATTATTTTGTATCATCTATTACATTTCTAATATACTTCAGATTCCTCTTTGCTAGCTGTGTGATTTAGCTGTTGCTCCCAAAGGTCACCCTTACAGCAGAACAAGCCTCTTATCCTGGTCTGGAAGCCCCTCATAGCCTGCATGGAATCTTCAAGCCTCTATCTGTTGCTTTCCCACCAGGCTTAAGCACCTGCAGATATGTATGCCTCAGCTTGCCAATCCAGATACTCCCTCAGAGGCCTCAGCCCCTCAGGACAAGGCCTGGACTTGCCTGCTACACCTAGAGAACCAGGTGCAATTGACCTAATCTTCCCTCACACATCACATGACCAAACTCTCCACCCTTTGCCAAACCACCAAACTCATCTCCCAGTCTCTCCAGGCACTACTAGAGTGCCTGACCCCTACCTCTACTCCACTGCCAGCTGCAAAAACACCCCCAGTGGCTCCTGCAGCCTTTCCAGCAGCTCTGGTAGCCTCCTGAGCATGGATCCCCCATCCCACACTCCTGGACATGTATGATGGCAATTGCTCTGGCAGAGGGCATTTCCTCCAGTCCTGCCTCATCTACATCCATCTCGGTAGGGATGCCTTCAAATCTGATGCACTGAAAATAGCCTGGGTCTTGTCATACATGAAGATGGGATGTGCCTCCACCTATGTGCTATGGGTGTTCTGATGCCCCAGAGGTGTTGAGAGTTTTGTGGATTGGGCAGCCTTTAAAAAGAACTTCTGAGTAGAGTTTTTTCCAATTGACCCTGCCAAAACTGCAGCCTTAGTGCTATGTGACTGAGAACAGTACAGGCAAGGGAACTGGACACTGGACAAGTATATCAACTCCTTCTGGGCACTAGTCAAGCAAGTGGCCTACCCCAATGGCCTCCAACTGTGCCTCACATTCTGGGATGGCTTGCACCCCATGCTGCTGGAATGCATTGACAACCTCACCAAGGGCTGCACAGACAATGAGCAGATTGCCTCCTGGTATAAGGTGGCCTGAGATCAGTAGCAGCTCATGGAGATTTGACAGGAACTACACCACTACACCACACACATCCAACTCACTGCCCTGCCCCTGTCACCACTCTCCAGTACCCTGCTCCTGCACTCTTAGCACCTGTCTCTGCTCTGGCCACCTCTGCCCCATATTCCTTGCCATTGGGTTTACTCGCACTGTGACCCTTACTGCCAAGCATCCCCATGAACATCAACACTACCTGACAGTACTGCTCCATGCTGCTACTGTGCTGGAGATGCCAGAAACTCAGGCACTTTGCATGGCACTGCCTGTTGGGTCTTGAGATATGTTACCCATCTATGGCAGAGCAGGAGGGGCTCTTCCTGTAGCTGTTGGCTTCAAAGGACACTGCTGGAGATCCCTCACTAGATGAGCTGGCACCAGAGTTGACCCCAGAGGAGAGCAGTGCTTGTGCCCCCCTCCTGGGCCTGGAGGATGATTTTTTATCAAGTGGCAGATGAGATGTATGCCTCTGTCACCAAGTACTAACAGGTTTGCATGTCTGTCAATAGAAAATGAAATTGCTTCCCTCAATATCAACAACTCTAAGATAGAGAAACTTCAGTGTTCCCCTCCAGATGTACAAACATCAACTCCAGACTCTGTGCTGAACTTCCTGACACCCATCAGGCCCTGTCTGCACTGCCCCACCTGGGAATGCCAATTGCCCCAGTGGTACATGGTAACTGCAAACCCCTTGGTGAACTCCTTGCATCTTGACATGGAGATTGAGACCATGGACACCCAGGAGGCCTGCAGAGCCACAGCCCTCCTGGATAGTGGTGCCATGGGGTTGCTCTTGGACTCAGAGACTGCCTGACCATGCAGCTGCTGTCCCAGCCTGACTATGCAGCTGCTGTCCCAGCCTATTCCAGTGTTCAATATTGATGGAATGCCCAATGAGGCTGGAGCCATCAACTCCATGGTAAATCTTGTCCTCCACTACTAGAACCATGCAGAGCAGGCAGTCTTTGCTGTCACCAGCCTAGGCAAGCAAGACATGATCCTTGGGTCCTCCTGGCTTTGGGAGCACAAAGTAGACTGGGCTCAGGGTGAGGTGACCATGAGCTGATGCCCCTGGAGGCACACCACCTGCACTAGCAAGGTCAAGGAACAGCACTGGGCTGAGGTTCAAGAGTGCATGGCCATTCAGGCTTGCCATGCAGGCCACCTTCCCTTGCAGATCTAGATCTTCTGGACCCCCTGCCCTTGGCATACCCTTGTAGAGAGGCCCTCTATGAGGACAACCAGAGTGGTGGCAGGGTCCCAGAGGAGGATCTGTCAGGAGAGTTCTGTGGCTTGTGCAACCTGGAGTCCCTGGACAAAGTAGTGGAGATTGGAGATCAGATATATGCCACCACTCTATGCCCCTCACCCTCTAGCATGGAGATCTGGGCCAGCCAGACCACCTCTCAATGGTTGGCCCAGGCATTTGTGGCAAACTCCACACCCCAGGAGCTCTGAAACATCATACCTCCATACCTCCATGTGTTTGAGGATGTATTCTCCAAGGCCTCCTTTGACTTGTACCTTGGGTTGATATCCAGCATGACCCTCAGAACAGCCCTACTGATATTCCAAACCCTGACTCCACCTTCATGCTGTCTCCAGACCACCAACTCCTACTCTGAGATGGCTGAATCTATGCACTGGATCACAAGTCTGTCTGCCTTGACATTCTCTGGCAGCACCATGACCACAAGCTCCAGGGACATCCAGGAATATGTAAGACTCTTCAACTCATCTCCTGGACTTACTTTTGTCCAGGGATGAAGAAGAATATCACCTGGTATGTGTGGGCCTGTGAACCCTGCCTCCAAGCCAAGGTCCCCTAACATTGCCCCTTCAGCCTGCTGAAGCCCTTTCCCATTGGCCACTGCCCCTGATCCTCAATCTTGATGGACCATATCATTGAACTCCCTGGGTTGGAAGGATTCAACTCCATCCTCATGGTCATTTGTCACCTCACCAAGCAAGCCCTCTTTATCCCCTACCACACTACCAACAATGCTCTGGAGTTTGCCAAATTATTCCTCAAACATATCTTCTCCAAGCACAGACTCCTGGATGACATTGTCTCTGATTGTGGTGCCCTATTTGTCTCCCAGTTTTGGCAATCATTATGCAAGGCACTCAAAATCAGGACCAACCTCTTGACCACCTACCACCTGGAGACCAACAGACAAATAGAATGAGTAAAACAGACCTTGGAACAATATCTCTGCCTCTACATTGATTATTTATAGAATGATTGGCATGCAGAGTTGCCTCTTGCCAAGTTTACACCCCCCACTCTGCCACTGGAGTCTCCCCCTTCTATGCCAACAAGGGATACAACCCCCAACTAACCCTGTCCCTCAAAGACATCCCCTCTCACATTGCCCATGAAGTTGCTCAAGACCTTTCAATACAACCCAATTCTACCTTTTACAAGCTTGTGTTGATCTTGAGAGCTGTTTGATCCCCCAGGAGGATGACAGAATACAGTACTCTCACCTCCATTTGATTCATCTCCAAGTTGCAAGTCTGAATCCTCTTTATGTGAATCATTCTATTTGGGCATGGATTTTGGGCCTGACTGGCCATTGTCAGAGGAGGCATCATTGAAGTTTCTTGGTACTAGCCATCTCTTTGATTCTCCCCCACCAAGTGCATCTTCCTCCATCCATTCACACAGCAGATATGATAGTAACCTAGAACCATTGAGACATAGCTCACTCTGCTTTCCTCTTTGCAGGCCAGGTCACTGGATTTGCTGTCACAAGATAATCTGTATCATTTCTGAGGCTTTGGAGGAAGAAGCAGAGGACTGGAACCAGACTTGATGTGCCTGGCACATGTCATTGGTGAGACTTCCATCAGACATTCAACTGAAGCCATGTTTTGTACAAGATAACCAACAAGTGACCAACCCAAAGTCATGAAGCTTTTGTCAATTATACATCAATTGCATGCATAATCAATTGTAAAGTAGTTTGGGTTGGAATATGGAGTGAAGAACAAGATCAGAAACCCATTTCTCCTTGTGCCCTTGGGTATTGTGTCCAGAGACCCAGCTGTGCCTTGAGAGCTACATCTTGGCCTCGCTAGACCTTTTTTGGCTCTCGCAGGCAGTAGCGGGTGTCTTTACCCCACAGCTGTACCATGGCGGTGCCGACTGGACGATCTGGGCTACAAAAAGTGTTTTCAAAAAAAACAAAAAGATGCAAGTCATGTGTTTCTTGACAAATAGTCGAGAAACATGATGGGTGTTCCTTAAGTATTTCTCAGAAGGAGCGAAAGAAATTCTTTTTTTATTCCTCAAGGAGTAGTATGGAAATACAAAAGTTCTTTATTTTCTTTTTCCGAAAATTTATTTCTAATGATTCTTGAGAAACACCCGTTAGAAACCACGTGACCTGTTTCTAACGGGTGTTTCTCCAGAAGTCTACAAGATCCCCCGAAGTGAGTATTATGAACAGAAATTTGTATGTCAACGACCGACACGTCGCATGGCTAAGTAGATCAGGTCATACAGATACATTAACATATCGCTTTGACTGTGTGTCTGAAGGTCCATCATCTGGAGCTTTTCCATACAGCGCTCTGCTGGACGACGGTTAGGGAATATTGGAACACGTCCTCCTGGGGAAGGGATGAGAAGGGACAGGGGTCACAAGAGCTTTCACATCGTCTAGTGACCAGAGAGCTGAGTCGGACTCTTCCAACGAGCGTTTATAGAGGGGATTATTGATATGATACATGGGTGGGGCAGCAGAAAATTTTACTCTCATATGCGAACCAATGATGGCTAAGTAAACTGTAACCGCCCTCATAGGCATAGTACGGTCACACAAAGTTCTTAGTCTCGCGGGATAGAACTCTCATAAGTCCTAAGATTGCAAATTTAGCCTATCTATCAAAGTAGACTCCTTAAATACTGCAGGACGATACGGAATTAGCACGGGTGTATTAGGCAGAACGGACGGAACGTAAAATTACAAGGTTTAGTCACGCTCGCACTACATAAACAAAGGCCATATAACTCCGATTGGTCGTTTGCACTCGAATATCGACAGACATTCAACAAAACCGTTCCAACTAGGGGTCGTTATTGATGGGGGGGACTCTCACCCAGGTGGCTTCCGGAAGGCTGAAGCTCTCATGTCAAGAAACCCCGGGCTCTCTGTGCTCCTGAATGCGCTTGATGCAAAGGAGCTTCACCTTTCAGATGCAGATATTTTACAAGACTCAGACGAAAAGGAGCAAGTGAATCGGTGGCCGTATAAATTTCTAAGCTTTCTACAAATCCAGGGATAATTGTCCCAGACCCAGTCCCGACAACCCCAGTGTTCCTTGAAATACCCAATTTCGGTACTCCCCTTTATTAGACTCGGCTCAAGTGACGACTACTATACTTTCGAAGCCGGAATATGCATCCGCACCACCAATCTTGATCTCCACCAATCTTGATCTCGACCAATCAATCAATTCTGAAAATAACAGAAGGTCGAAGCAACATGCTAAGTTAAGCAACCAACTGTAACTAAAACGGTAGACGATCCACCACAATTCCCCCAGAAGTACGATACAGGTAGTCTTTTCTTTATACGGGCTTAAACTCGAGCATACCCATCTCACCTGTATGCCAAAACTTAACGAACTGAAGATCAGCCTTGCTGGCAATGTCGATGAATTCCTCCAATGTGCGCTCTCTGCTGTTTTGCGAGGCCATCAAAGCGAGATCCAGATTGTATTGTCTGATTCGTCCTGCACCATAGTTAGGGAGCATTGGCTCTGGCGCCCCTGTTGACGCGGGATTGTTGGATGTGTCGGGTTGATTTGTATGCTGAAGGATATATTCGTCTGCATTGTGAACCCGTTGTTTTTAGGCACCTTCAGAGGCTGTTGGAGAAACCCACGCACGGAGAAGAATGTGAGCACTAGGCTTGAGGACTGTGCGGATGTTACGAAGAATTCGAACACTTTCTCCGTCTGACCAGTTGTGTCTAATTTCAACTGTCTCACTACTGTCCTGATGGTTTGAGATAGAACAACTCACATGACATTTTTCAACTGAAACAGCTGTATGTTAGGAAGGTACACTGTACGTGTAGTGAGATAGACTCACATAGTATACATCACATCCTTCAATAGGTGAATCGACAAAGAAATCCATGGCCTTGAACTCGATTCGTTTCTCGGCAATTGCAGAAGGCAGTTGCTTTGGCCAGATTTCCGTTTCCGCCTGATGGATACGATCAGGTAAGTCTTGAAGCTTGAGTTGAAGGTTTGGATAGGCTTGGATCAACTCCATAGCCATGGAACCAATACCTCCGCCCACATCATTGACGGTCGTTCCAGGAGGATATCGGTCCCAAGGAAAGTCTACCCCATCGATTCAACAAAATCTCAGAAAGAGATGATTACGAACATACCTAAAAGGACTGCTGATGCTTGTACCACATCATTCCATCCCCGCATCCCGATCCCGAGTAGTGCTCCTTGTTTGGCTCCCTCGGAGGTTGCCTAATGTTGAGTGTGGGTATCGACAAGGAAATGCAACGAGAAACGTACCCCATCAAGATATTGGAACATAGGTCCTTCAAACCCTGTATACCTGTTCCATGGGGATCGTTCAAATGTCTGCGCATTTGCCCACTCTGGATCTGCCAAAACCTCCACGGTCATGGACATTGCCTTATTGATCACACTGGTGCTAGATTGGCCAGTGGGTCAAACATCGTATTGTGAAAGTCAGAGAAAGAGATACTCACTAAAAAGACACTATGCTTGACAGAGGGTTTGAAGAGAGAAGTTCAAGGCTTAGTCGGTTGTTGGCGAAGCAATCTGTTGTGACTTTGAGAACAAAGGTATTAACCGTTTATGTTAACAGGACAAGACATTCTGGGATTCATCACCTTCTCGGAAGATATGATGAGTAGCTAGTAGACGCAGGATTCGACCAAGTTTTTCGTGGTTGACCCCTGCTTTCTCCCCGATTTCTTTGATGTGCATCCCTGGTGGCCGCTCTTGAAGAATATCCGGTATCTTGAAGGCAGTTACGACGTTTAAACAAGCAGGTTCAAAGAACTACACATCCAAAGCACGAATTTATAGATGGAATATATTAATCAAGTCTGAATCGGTACCTGAAATGCCCTCTGGGATAGGATATTGATAAGGCCGAGGTTCGAGATGGGAAGAGACTCGGGCGTACATTGAGTATGGTATGGTTCGGCCGTGTCAGGGTGGCACATAATTGCGCACATGCACCTTCAAGTAGTTGAATGGCATCTCTCAGGTGAGGTGACATGATCGCTGAATCCAAGGGATGGGGAGCCAGACTGTCCAAGGAAGGGACAATCGGAAGCGAAGAGTTCAAGAACTGAGATTCGATAGTATTCGTCGCATTTCTGATAAGCGCGACCAGCCCAGAGATTTGGCTATTAGTCTTGGGAGTTGGAAGCGACATTAAGGATCGTGAATAAATGAACTACGTTCTGGCCTTTTATATATTGTACCCCCGACAGGACGTCTGCTGCTTGATGGAACATTAATGGGGTTTCTTATGATGACAGCAATACCCTAAGACTAACGGACGGGAGGTCGGACACAAGCACCAAGTCATCCCAAAGAACGATGTCGACTCCTTTGGGAAAACCAAAAAAATGATGGAACATGTTGTTTGATATGGACTACTGGTCATGTGTCGGGAAGTGAAATTTTTTGCAATTTTTTTCCTGTTGCTCTATCCTTATGTCATATAATATTCAAACTTTCAGGACATAATGAATACCTTCTTAGCTAGTATGTAGTAATTTTTTCAGGAGAAATCGTAAGGGAGAGGTACCAAAAAACCGGGGAAGTGAAATCGTCGTCACAGCTTATGTCACAAGCCAAGTTCTTGCTCCGCTTCAAAGCCGACTTGCCGCATTGTTGAAGTGTATTGTAGGTGTTCTCCCAAGGTAGTTATATCAGTTTGGCGCTCTGCAATGTGCGGAGTTTCAACAGCACCCAGACGGTGTCACGCTCCTGGACTTGAACACAAAGATACCCACTTCCTAAGGCTTTCTCCTTCTTTCTATCCCTCGGAAAATTAGATTTAAGACACCATGTATGTGTCAAAGGGTTTGGCATACTCAGATTTTGTACATTTCATGCTAATCTATTTCACTGAACCTTGGTGGGTTACAAAACCTGTTCTGATATCACACTTTTGGATTTTCTACACTTCAACAAAAGCAAATTTCTACATTATAAACATAGAATCCTCTTTGGATGTATGATATATATTCATGGTTTTTTTTTAAGAGTTGGAGGGTGGGCAGAATGAGTTGCAGAATACAATTTTCACATAGTGAAACATGACAGTTTGGGTCATCCCCAGTGGAAACGGGATCTGGCGAGATCTGTGTCAGGTATTGCTTTTCTGGTTCTGTCTGGCTCGATCCGACCAGTCTGAAGAACGTTAGATAAATTGTACGGGCCGTTGCAAACACGGCATGTCCGAGATCTATCTAGATCGTCCATGTTCACGTGGATCGACTATGGTGCCCAGCTGGCGAAACTGTACATCTGGACATGACCATGGGACTGCCAATGGAATTGCAAGTGGCGAGTTACCCCAGAGGTGCTCTAGCCCTCTCAACAGTGGCAGTAAGCCATTATTTTGCTCTGAGTGTATACTTATTACTGTACAATGATGTGTTCCTTGACAGGCTGAACGAGCTCTCAAAGCCTGGACGACAGGGAAGCACATGAGAGGGAAGGAGCTGGACAAAAAGGAGGAAGAAAGCTTTTCGGAGTGCTGCCGCACAAGCCGTTATGCCAGCGGTTGAATGTGCTTCGAACAGGAAGTGGGCGAAGATTCTCCAGCTGAGGAGGCGAGTCAGGCGACGAATGATGGACTGTTGTTGGAGAAACTTGTGGTAAAAACGAACATGCTGCTGGACGATGGTAATGCTGGGTGGCCTCGCATTTGAGCCCAATGGTGATTAGGCCCCATTAAGCAACTGGATGAATGCTCTTAATCTAGTCTTAACTTGTCCTGAGATGACTCAAATGGAGCTGAAAACCACTTGATTGTCTCATCCAAGACGTTTGAGACGGCATCAGACTGGCAAGATGGGTGTGAGCTTTACTGACGGGCCGGAGAACTTCCTGGCAGACCATCTGGCTTCTACCACGTCGGTCCTTGAGCAGGTCTCAGGACAGAGGTACTTTGGCCCGATATTACAGAGAAGCTGACGGAGCATATGCTATTATGCTGGTCATCCCAGTGTTAGTACATTATCGGACCAAGGAGTTCGCTGGAAGGCAGAAAGAACCTTCAACAACATCAAAAGTACGAAAGACTGGCAATCATGAACGGAAATGGTAGGAGAACGCATAGTAAGATATAGAAGTGCGAATGGACTATGAGGAATGTCACGAATGTCTGATCCAGTGTTTGGGATTTGTTACTCAAGTACCTCCGGTCGGGACCGCCTCTCCTGCCGGAGGACTGGCTGGGAAAGAAGCAGCAGGGGGAGACGTGGCTTGTGGTGTAGTATCCTGAGGAAGACCCCCGGGTAAAAGGGACACGGGTACGTACATCGGAGACATGGACTGGGTCGGCGCATGCGAACCCTCCACCGAGTTCGCGCTCTGCGCCGGAGATTGCAATACAAACAGCGGAGGAGATGGTTGTTGTGGTTGATACGGCACATACCCATGAGTATATGTTGGGGTACGATGAGGTCGCGGGCCACGAGGTGTAGATTGAGATTGTGTAATCTGAGGTGGTGGCGGCGGTATCGAAAATGTAGAATATGGAATTGGGAAAGGATACGGATAGGGATACAGAGCAGGAATCATGGGACTGTTAGTCTGCGGCTGGATGTCGGTCGTGGAGGTTACTGCGTTCCGCCGACGGCGGGACCGGTCATAACTACGGTCTGTATTGCCACGATCTCGTGTCCGATGACGAGGCTCTTGTAAGTGAGTCCGTTGGTGATCAGACGATCGATGACGGACTTGGAGAGCAGGTGATGAAAGGGGTGTGGAGGAGGTCCCTGTGCTCGCCCGTCTGGAGTTACTACTAGTTGACAGCAAGTCAATTTCGCCACTCCCATTCTTGACGGAGAGGACCACGCCTGGTTGGCCCCTGTACCACGAGGTCATGGGTTTCTTGATGCCATTGTGGACATTATTTCTCCTGTCACGCCCACCCGGGCGATAGTCCTCAGTCACTCGGTCCGATGCGATCCATGGGAGACGATACAACTTGACGAAGAAACTTTTCACTGGGCTGAGCTGGGAGGAGAACGAAGGCTCCGAGCTAAACGTTGTAGACATTGTTTCTGCGGAACGTGGTGATGATGATGTCATCTTGAGGTAATCTGATGTGTGAGGGGGACGAGCGAACACAGGGCTTTGGGGTTGAACCTCTGCAGGGATGGAAGCCGCAGGAGATCGCAGATTCTGACTCTGACTATTCGAGAGCCGATTTGACGTCGACGTCGGGAGAGGTAGAGAGGGTTCTTCAGCACGATACTCTTCCTGATCAGGGAGATTGTAGATCGTTACTGTATTGGAAATGCGGCCAGGCGTTGTTGGCGCAGGGCCATTGGTTTGCACTGGATCTGCAAGGGACCCTGCGGTAAGCTCTTGCCCAGCAGCTTCCCCCGATGGAGGTGAAACGCGAAAGCTGGGGTGACGTCGGCGTTCGCTGAGAGTAGGTGCCTCGGAAGTGTGGGGAATAGGCATCTCCAGTGCCTCGACGTACCGAGTGGTAGATGGACCTGCCACGGGAGTGGGAGGGTTTGAAACGTACAGCGGAAGAGTATTTACTGTATCGGTACCATTCGTGATAGTGCCGTTGGTCAGAGTGCCTCCGCTACCGTAAGTCCGTCTGAAGTACATCCGTTTGTCACCAAAATTACGATACTTGAGAACGACTCTAGGAAGTCGTCTCAAGCCACTCACGAAACCTCCGACGAAACCGCGCTCGCGTCCTGGGTTTCCATCAGTCGCAGTTGGGGAGGTAGTGATTGGAGGCCGGCCTCGACTAAGGCCCTCGGTGAGATAGCCTGATTCTATTCCGGGAAGGTTCAGATCAATGTTCATGTATTCCTCTTCATCTTCTGGAGTCATGAGAGTAGGGTCTGCATTAGTCGTCCGAAGCTGATGATGGTACTGTGCCTGAAGTTGAGGGTCAGGCAAAGGACGAGGCGTCCTCGCAGGTGAGGGCACAGGATCAGGTAGGGGGCGGGTAGGTGAAGGTAGGAGTTCATCGGGAGGGGGAGGGGGAGGGTTTTGCTGATTTGATATAACCCACGAATGCGTGCTGGCATGGCTATAGTGAGAGTTACGGGTCATCGATCGCCTGA
Organism: Termitomyces sp. DKA64; assembly: GCA_017657295.1. Lineage (NCBI taxonomy): Eukaryota > Fungi > Basidiomycota > Agaricomycetes > Agaricales > Lyophyllaceae > Termitomyces > Termitomyces sp. DKA64. Next base: position 15,818 of record JAGGAV010015848.1, read on the forward strand.
TTGCGTCCCCGGCCAGCATCAAAGAGTTGCGATTTGATTCCGTCATCAATAAGAATGCTGGAAGATGGCCAAGTGGTATGAGAGGAGAATCGAAGGTTGTTGACTCTGCAGGAGCTTACATATCAGGAGCTTTTACAACGTGCCACGACACACAGGATGACTGAGGTTCTGTGACACGACGTGTATGGAGCCAGGAGTTCGCGTTGGCGATCTATTCCAGGCTGTTTGAAGTCTCACTCCGTGTGGAAGAATGGGCAACGAGGCTCAGACCATCCATTGGGAGTACACACTACCTACATTTCATAGTAACGGTCAGTATTGAAGGAGACTCAGACCGTCCACTGGGATTACACGCCATCCAAAGTTGTGCATTGTGCAATCAGAGTTTATCTAGATGGGGAACTTGAAGAAATGAACGGTCAGTATGTGAAGAACATCTATGCATCACATCTAAGTCACCGTGGTACCTGTTAGGTATCATGTTCGCGTCTTGGACTCCTGTGCGGACCGGCAGTAAATAGGGCAACATGAGGCTGGTTTCTAAGCACGCGGTTTAAGGGGGTGAGCGCATTTTGTAACGGCGCGTATTGATCCGCGTCCCACCGAGGACTATACGCGTCATCACTCCTCATACTTATCCCGTAAAATTGTCCATTATCCCTACTCTCACGTACAGCTGGTCTACAGTAAGAAAAGGTCCGATTTGTATCGTAGGGCCTTAGTGCTTTTGCTACTAGGACTTACAACCGTTCCGCCTAGAAGTATCTAGTTCTCGTGCGACGTTACCGTATTGTCATATTTCTAATATGTTTTTCTGAAGCAGAAATTATTAAATGAATTTAGAAACAGTTAAACAAAATTATTTGTGTTAATATTGTATCTTGAGCAAAAGCCAAGATTCAGTGGGTGCATAGGTTTTTATAGTTTTTATTCAAATTTTTCTTGAGAAACACATTATAATACAAATGAGGTATGCCCTGTGCCTTCGGCACAGGTCTACCTCATTGGGGGCTTTGCCCCCAAACCCCTGACTGAAACCCAGCCCCAACTTCACTGCACTCAGTTAGGGCTTTGACATCCAACTCAATGCTTAATCTCAGCCCCAACTTTGCTGCACTCAGTCAGGGCTTTGTGTTCAAAATGAGCTAGCCCCATGCCTTTGGCATAGGTCTAGCTTGTTGGGGGCAAAGCCCCCAAACCCCTGACTGAGACCCAGCCCTAACTTTGCTGCACTCAGTTAGGGCTTTGACATCCAACTCAATGCTTAATCCTGGCCCTAACTTCACTGCACTCAGTTGGGGCCTTGATTTCAAAACTCAATGCTTAATCCCAGCTCTAACTTTGCTGTGCTCAGTTAGGGCCTTGACTTCAGCACTCAATTCTTAGTCTGATCCCAATTGTATATCAGTAAACCAGTCTCTAACCTTCAGTCTCTAACCTTCAGTCTCTAACCTGTGACTTTGGCATGAGTCTTTCTTATATGTATTATTTGTGCAGTCTATACAGAATGTTACAATTACAGTGCTACTATCAAAGTATAAAACTATCAAGTACTAAAATCCTTGGAAGTTAATAAAAATATGGCAATCTATGAATAGTAATACTCACATTTGTAAACCACCCAGGACTTTTTGATAAACAATATTTGTTGTCTTTCCTGATGTATTGTCTGGTGACAAAATCACCTTGATATGATTGCCAGATGTGCATCAAGACAGTGCAACATAAAGTTGTCCATGTGAAAATACAGAGGATCAAAGATCCAATCCAACATGCTTGACTGATTGGCCTTGTGATTTATTGATAGTCATTGCAAATGCCAATCTAACAGGAAATTGTCTTCTATGCAATGGAATTGGAAGATCCTCTT
>JAGGAV010015849.1:0-17629 GCA_017657295.1 Termitomyces sp. DKA64
TTTGACTGATCAATAGCAGCATCTACCAGGTCTATCCACTTGATCAATTGTGAGCTCCCTAGCATTGTCTGACTCTGGCTCTGCCCAGCTTTGACCCTCATCAGCTGCTTGCCCATGTCAGCACTCACTGGCCACTCACTTGTCTCTTGGCTCTTGCACTGCATGATAGGAGTATCCTGCAGTGTTGAGTGTTCTCTCACAATTTCTTGAGTTTGAAGTTCTCAAGTGTCAAATCCCTCTCCTAAGAGAGAAGGCCAAAAACTCAAGCCACAGTTGTTAAGTCCCACAGAACCAAAGGTTGAGAAGGAATGAGGTGGGCAAGGGCCACATGAATGAGGGAAAAGATATAAGGTATGTGGAGAAAGAATGCTCCTTGATCTTCAATGGACCTCCTTTGGGTCCCAGTGATTTTAGGTTACAGTTAGCATATAGAGTTTCTTATATGCACTGTATGCCACTTGGTGTCCCTGTGCTATGCACCTTGAAGCTTTTTCTACTGCTCCTCTTGTTATCTTCTTCCCTCACCTCATGATGACCTTGCCTTTAAGGGTGTTGTTCAGCCTCCTTTAATGGTTCCAGCCCTGGAGGGACTCTGGACTGCTCTTGCCCACTCCCAACTCACTCTAGCCTGAAAACACTCTTGGCAACCAATACCAGCCTGATCAAATCTCTGAATGATGTGTGCAGGTGGCTTGAATTGTAAAGCTGGATACTGACTGTGGACCTGTATGATCACACCAAGCTTGTCAGCATTGTCACCATGGCAGCACTCACATTGAAACCTACAGAGCTAAGTAATGTGGTCTTGGCAGTTGCATTCCTATTGGAGGCTAACATCACTGACAGCACCTCTGATGTCCTGGCTGACACAGTTGAAACCAAAGTTCTTAGTAGAATTGAGGGTTGGGCTGAGTTCCTCATTACTAATGATGCCAAATGCATCAAGCCAATCCTTGCATTGCAGGCAATGCCAAAGAATCTTAGAAGTGACTATAAGGGCAACCTCTGGAGGCTGTGGCTCAGTCACACAACTGGCAGAGGGAGATCCAAAGTATATTTGATGTCTATGAGAAGTTCTAGAGGTCTAACTACTCACCTGGCAGAGGAAGATCCATAGAGAATAAGTCTTCAGATTCTCAATACCAGTGTTCAGAAAATTGACTCTTGAGCTTCTGATAAAAACATCACCTAACACTAAGTCTGGAGTCCAACCACAAAAGTGGAAGTTCATCTTAATTGGCCTTGATCTCTAGCCTCCTGGGGCAAAACCACTCCAAAGTAACACTATTAGATAGCCCTGGTTTGAAAATACTTGTCACCAAATGATAGAAGAGTGGGGATGCAACACAGTTCAGAACAAGGGAAACAAGAATGGGGTCTGACTTGGACAGATCCCCTGACATCACCCCCCCTCTAGAGTGCAGCATCTCAATGCACTGGATAGAAGAAGTTACAGATTGCTTGGTCTGCTGCAGAGATGGGGTAGATGCCTCAAATAGCTATTGGAACATTGGCATGTTGGTGGTAGAAGTCCTGGATCAGAGCTAGTGTATGTATGTTTGTCTGCAGTTCCCAAGAGATGTCCTCAATGCCATATCCTTTTTACTTCATCTTGAACTGTAACTTCCCACAGAACACTCTATTATCTAGTACTTCCTCTACCTCATACTCCTTCTCATTGTTGATCAGCATGGGTGGTGGTGGCATCCTAGGGTATCAGCCTGGAATGAGATTTAAACCTGGGGCACATCCCTCTAAGAATGACTCAGTGAAAATGAGTTTGTGGACAGGACAAAGAAGGCCCAGGAGAAAGTAAAGGTAGCATTGACAAGGCAAAGGATGACATAGCATGATACTACAACTGGCAGTGAGCACCAGCTGCAGTATTCAAGCTTGGAGATCACATGTACTTATATAATTCTGACATAAAAACACTAAGGCCATCTCAGAAGCTGTTGTATTGTTACCTTGGTCCCTTCATGGTGGAGAGACAGGTAGGGCTGCTAGTATATTGGCTGAAGCTTTCTGCCAGCCTGCATCAGGTACCCAGTTTTTAGTGTTGATAAGCTGTTCCCAGCTCCAGAGGACCCTATCCTTGGCTGTTGCCCTAAGCCACTACCACCACCAATTCTGGTTAATGATGAGGAGGAGTATGAAGTGGAGGATACTCTGGATAGCAGGGTGTTCCAGGGGAAGTTACAGTTCAAGGTGAAGTGAAAGAGAAATGGCATCGAGGGCATCTCTCCACAGATTTTTATGATTGCCACGCAGAATTAGACGTGGTCACGTGACGTCAGCGTGTTTTGTCTTGGGTTGTTTCACGGGAACTTAAACTCGGATGAACTAGGTCGTTTGGTAAATCGACGCTTTACAACGAAAGTTACGAGTATACTTCGTTTTGTGGAAGTGTGTTCTCTTCGATGAAACATGCACAGACTTACCCCAGGTCTTTTCCTTCGCTGCCGCCTGAAATAATCGAAGTGATCCTTTCTGAAATTGGCCAAGTGCCAGATCTGCTGTCTCTGGCTTTCACCTCACGAACCAACGCTAATATCGTCATCCCAAACCATACAGAATATCGCAAAATTCGCATACGTACACCAATGCCTTCTATGTGGCTTCATCTTGCACAACGTCCCGATCTCGCTCGCAACATCCGCGAAGTCCAACTCTGTGCACGTCAAGATTACACCGCGCCAGATCGGTTCCCTGTCTCTCTCGTTGATGATTCATTCAAAAGCGAAAATGAGGAAGAGCGCATCAACAACCTTTGCACTGCGCTCAGGCACATGAAAAGGCTCACCACATTTGTGTGGCAGTATGAGGCGGACACCAAAGCCGGTCTTCGAACTTTGAACCACCGTCACGAAGAAATGATTCTGACATGTTTGTGTCAAGCTCCGCATCTGCGGAATCTGATGCTTGGGGGACAGTGTGGAGCTCATGTGCGGGATGGAAAAGGAACTCGGAGATGTTCATATCCAGTGTGTTCTATTCAAAGCTTGAGACCTTGGAAATCGACTGATTTTGAATGCTCTTCAAGTTATGGAGTATTAATAATTTAGAGGCGCTTTCCCTGATTGGAGCGGTTTGGGCGAACAGATCAAATTCTCCACATATCATCCGTTTCATACAGCGTTCGTCCAACATCAGGGTGTGTCTGACCTATAGCGTATACTGCACCAACTGATCATCCCTGCAGAACTTGGAAGTTCCTATGGAACTGGACGGCTTGTTTACCTGTCATCTTCCATGCCTTAGAAGAGTTGGACTCCCTATGACCCTGGGAGCAATTGCAACGAGCCTCAATGGAGTGATTGCCAACTCCGTCGTAAGATTTCTCCAATGCAACTCCACCATAGAAGTGCTAAACTGGAACGCGGTCACTACATATCTGCTGCCACCGGACGCTCTTCCAAACCTGAGGTGTTTGTCCAGCAATAGCAGCATCATGGCCGGTCTGGCGATGTCCGAGTCCATTCGCAGGCCGATTGAATGCCTCGATCTATGGGATGCAGATGCTGATCGCCTCACCAAGCTGCAAAATTTCGATTCTTCTACCCTACGGAAATTAAAGATCGCTCATGTGCGTTCTCTAGAGTCACTTCGTATTATTGCACAGAAATTTGTAAGTATCACCTGGCTTTGGCTACCAGGTAAATACATGCGAAACTGCTCGAATCGATGGATATTGGTTGAATACGAACTTGTGCGTGAACCATTGTCTTTTTCAAGTACTATGTCGCGAATATTTTTCATGCAAGCCTGAACTATTGGATATTCTATCTTGTTTCCGCAATCTCGAGGTTTTTCGTGGCCCAGCACTTTGGGAAGCGGTCGGTGGCAATTGCGAAAAGGAACGGATGCACAATGCAATCATTGACCTCATAGAACGCTGTCCACGGCTCCGTCAGCTCGATCACTGTAGCTTTTACGAGAAGAGAAAGGCGTCCAAACTGATCAAGATTTACAGAAAGCAAAGCACGGATGGCGGGTTGGAGCAAGTCTGGTACGAAGTACAGCGACCGCCGCCTAGGTACGTCTTCGTGCTTGTGATGATGTTTATAATCATTATTTTCGACCATCCATTTGTGAATGTTCTCGATCACTCCTCGTGTTGCTTTTTCTCAAATTCCTTATGGCGCTTGAAGATCGAGTTCTGATGATATCGCTTATACGACAGGAATGTTTTTGACGCTATGACAAGTGCTTTTGATTAATTCCATGAGGAGACTTTGGAGGTACTATCGCTGAAATATCTATCAGCGATGTATCATTCAATGAATCGATCAAATCATGTATGACTGCATTGTTCCGTCAGGAGAGCGATACGTTATCCTATGGCTCGTCAGGCACAAATCAAAGACGGGGACGGCAAAGGTGTACGTGGCGTGTGAAGTTTTCGTCAACCCAACGTGTGTCAAAAGTAGCAGTCAGCCGATAGAAGTGATTGCGTGGGCTATGTCCTGTCACCCCCCTCAACGACTGCTCTCTAGGGTACATCACCAGCTCCCCTTTTCTCATAGGGGATAGCCGTATTCTGATATGAGGGCACAATAAAATTGTATGCGACAGGCGAGCTCCCCAACGGCGGTATTTGCATTCTCAAAGCGAGATGCCACAGGCAGTATTTCCGTTCTTCCCTTACTCGAAGCAAGATAAGCTCATTGGTCAAGTGCTAAATGAAAACATTCACATAAAGTGTCGACACACTGGCTAGAGTCTGGCTTGGATACCTTTGGCTGAACTGAGTGTGAAACCGGCATATCCGGCCCGAGCACTCTCTTGAATCAAGGTGATGTATAGTGGGAGGCCGCCGGCGAAGTTGAGCGGTTCAATGCGCTTTCCGGGTACATTCGCGCCTGTGTACCACGACTTCGCGCGGTCCCAGAGACCTTGGGAGAAGACCTCTACTATCCGTTGAACCCAGGCTTCTGAAGCTTCCTGCGTTGCATCAATGCGGGTGTAATTGTGTTCACGAAGGTAGGTAAGGCAGTCGACGATCCAGTCACCTTGGACTTCCTGTTGAAGCAATCGTTGTTATCAGTGGATGAAAACGATGTGTTGAGAAAGCTTACTGCGCATGTGGGTCCGTTGCAGAACGCGGTGGGAGCTTGAGGTCCGTATGGAAAGAACATGTTGGGATAACCTGAAACTGTCATTCCCAGATAGGTCGAGAGACCTTTTTTCCATCTGTCACCAATAGTAATCCCATCCGTCCCCTTGATGTCAATTTGAGAGATACTTCCCGTCACTGCATCAAAGCCGGTAGCTGGCACGAGCGCATCGAGTTCATGCAACACTCCATCTTGCGTCTTCACGCCTTTCGAAGTGACCTCGATGATCGGGTTCTCGTTAAGATCGACGAGGACAACATTGGGCTGGTTGAACACCTCGAAATATGTTTGCTCTAAGCTAATGCGCTTAGCCGCGAAAGGGTGCGGTTGTTTTTCCGGTGCGAGTTTGCGCTGCATCTCAGGGTCCCGAACCCGCGCATGTACTCTCTTCCTCCAAAACGCGTAAACCTCGGCATTTGCCTCTTCATTGGTGAGTATATCCTTGCACGAGCCAAACACGTAGCGGAAACCTCCCCTCGACCATAGATCGTCAAACAGAAGATACCTCTCCTCTGCAGACATATCGAATACGTCACGGGGTAGAATGTCGTAATGGAACCCGATGAAGGTTTGTTCACGGCGCCTGAAGAGGATAGGATACATTTCCTCCTTCATCTTAGTCTGCGCAGCCACGGTCAAAGGGCATTCATTCACCATCGGCACTGCAAGGTTGGGTGTACGTTGGAAGACCGTGAGATGGGCCACGATAGGCCCGGCCTCCTGTATCACCTGTACACCGCTGGCACCAGTTCCAATGACCCCAACCCTTTTTCCAGTCATGTCTAAACCAGATTCAGGCCATGATGAAGTGTGGTAGACGCCTTGGAAGGTGTCGAGTCCCGGTAGGTTGGGGAAGAGTGATTTAGCTGCGAAGCCGGTGCAGAGGACTAGGAAGCGGGGGTTGACAGTGACTCCTGTGTTGGTGAAGACAGACCAGCGGTTTGTGGTGGTATCGAAAGAGGCGGAGATAACTCGAGTGTTGAAGGAGATGTCACGGCTCAGGTCGAGTTTTTCATCGACATAATTGAAGTACTCGATCAACTCCTGCCGGCTTGGAAATTTTTCTCTCCAATTCCAATCCTTCCATAACTCCTCAAGGGAGAACTGGTAGATCGAGAAGTCGGAGTCTACACGTGCACCAGGGTAGCGATTCCAGTGCCAGACGCCTCCTAAGCCGCTGCCAGTTTCGAAAAGCTTGACAGAAAATCCAGCCTTGCGTAGTTTGTGCAACTGATAGACGCCGCTGAAGCCTGCACCAACAACGAGAACGTCAAGACTTCGATGGCTGGTCATGAAGGTTCAATAATCGTCTTGGCTTAGCAATGTCATATTTATGGATACTCGGCAGCTCGACAGGCTTCGAAATACCCAGTCGAAGGGCACCACCTGGGCATAAACTGAGATTTGGAGTGAGAAACTTGTTCATCTGAATGGAAGAATTGTCACCTCGTGATGAAAAGTGTGGAAATGTCACAAAGGATTTGTTAACTGAGTGGTGTGGAAGCCCGACATACCGCACGTCTCTTTACAAACTTGAGCTCTAGAGTGCCATTCGCTGACAAGATCAACGCCCAACCATAGCTTAACGTATAATTTGTGAGATTGCCCGTTATGAAGCTGAACACTATTGAGCAGGTTCTTCGCAACCATGTGACTTTCGAATATTGCCGATGCAGGACTCGTGGTAATCACCTGGATGTTTTGTCTGGAAATAGTGAAAATTCCGGTTCATGTGACAATGGGTATTAGACAATGGAAAATTTACAAGACAAAAGCCAAAAAGGAATTGCATGACAGGGTTCTTTCACACTTTCTCCGGTGGAAATGTATTCCGCCACCAGCAGTGCACCACCATAGTATCTTGGATGAATCAAGCTTGTCTTGACATGGTGACAAATCAATGTATATTTGTAGATGACACTTCGAGCAAGTTTGCAAGCAGATGCCATTTTGTTATATCAAGGAATCTCCAGCCTGCCAATGTATATGCAACCAGTGTCATTTAGATGTCTTCTCATTCTGTATACTCCTGTTACTCTGCTCATTGTTTGACTTCCCCTCTGCCATTGTAGTTTCATGTTTCATTCTTGTCTTCTCATAAAGTCAAATATAATTGACAAATGTCATACATCATGCCCGAACGTGTGGTCACTGAGTGCCTTTGGCAGTGGAGTTGACTATGAAGAATGGCTGTCACCTCTTTAAATGCATGAGCTTTCTTCTTGATTCGTTTCATGTTTCTGGTTTTAAGAAGGGTGAGGAGAATTTCATCAATTTCAGATAGCATGTTTCTGTCCAGCTGCACTGAGAAAGTGATCCTGCAAAAACCCATAATGAAGTATTTTATAGATGGGTACTTGCTCTTTTGTCCACTGGTTATGCCCTATTTCCATTACAGTCCTGTTTTATCTGTGTCTATACAGTGCATTTTTGTCAATCTCCCCAAATGTCATACTGATAGGTGAGTTTGAGGCAAGTGCTATGTTGGTGCTGTGTGTTTGGTTGATGTAGAAGCACTCGATTGGAGATATTTATTTTTATATAACAAAACAACTTGCATCATATACAGGTAATTGGCTTGGTACTATCTCAAGCTAAAATTGGATCATGACCTCCCAAAATGTCAAAAGGAGGCACTTACAATTTGGACATTAGAACCATCAACAGGAGTCAATACATTTGAGGATTCCACAGACAAACAAATAAACACATTAGCACCAGGCAATGGAGATGTACAACTCATCCATCACCCAACTACATATCCTCTTCCTATTCTGGAAGGAGAGCAGCATCACCTCATACCTTGGAAGTTTCATCCACCAGTGCATTGTGAGGGGTCCCCAAAAGCATCCTTAGCTGCAAGGAGCTGTAGCAGAAGCTCCTCTTGTTCAGAGGCAAAGAGGTAGCATGCTTTCATGTCCTTTGATCAGTAGTGTGCAAAGTGACTCAGCTGCCCATGGCAATGGCACAACCAGTGAATGCCACCGAATGCTGGCAGGCAACATTGACATCCATAGATGCAGTAGGGGTCATGTCTACCATTGAGTATGGGCCACTGCAAAGCATGGTGAATCTGAGACCTACAAGATTTGAAAACTGATCAAAACATGGATAGTTTGACATTTATACCTGCATACATGTAGTTCAATAATAAGCTGATATCTGTGGATGGGAAGCAATAAACATGAGTCTTCCCAATATGATTCTTGAACTAAGTCATCTTACAACTGGAGCAGGTACCCTTTGATGCTCTGTATCAGGAGTTGTTGAGACCTTGTACACTTTCCTCAATAGGATCTGTCAGGTCAGACCAACATTGACATAATTCTTCTGAGCATAGAATATGACAGTCACCATGTGTCCTCTGCACAAGTTGAATCCACACCTTCAGTAGGAGAGACAGAATCAAGGAGGATCAATGTGATGCAGATGCAGATAGAGGAATGACATGAAAGAGGAACAGCAAAGTAATAGTATTACATAAGTGTTTCTTCCAACAAATGCAGCAAAAAAAGACCAGTCCCAACTTTGGTGTTTGTGGCACAGGTAAGGTCATGGGAAATGATCAATCGGATGTAGGTGTAAGATTTATCAGACAGGGAAGATAATATTGCAATTGACTGAATCAATTCTTGGTGACATTGCCTGTCTCAAATGCACAGTCAATTTTTCCAATAATTTCATCAGCCATCTTTGTGAAGGATTGAGTTGGTGTACATTTCATTGTAAGAGCCCCCTGTGACACCTGCACTTGGTATACTGGTACTGCCCCCCCATGTCAGTCCTTCAAATATGCCCAGAGCATGAGAGTTGTGCCATGTAGAGCTTGAGATTCATTTTGTATGACCACTCACTCCACTTACTATCATCCTTATCAAGGATGTGACCAGTCCATATGGCTGTGATCTTCCCAACTGGGAAGATCATAGGGTTGGCAGAGTTATCTACCTTTCACATTTCTGCAATGTCCTGAGGACTGATGGATGGCTGTGGTGATGTCACAGAAGGTTGAGTAGCAGATGTATTCATTGTGTGTTAGATTTGTAAGAAACTGATAGACAGATTTTGTAGCAGCTATACACTTCTCAGCACTTGTAACACCACATGCTCTGCTTCTTTTTGCTGGGTTTTCTATCTGATTTCCCAACTCAAGTGCTAAGCATCTTGCAAATACTTTGAGTATCTCATCCCTGCCCACCAGAGGCCAAAATCCATCACTTAGTTGTCTACCTTGCCACCTGCCCCTTAGAGGTTGAAATCCATCTTGCATTGCAAGTGCCAAATCTTGCAGAGATCTTTTGAGTCTGCCCAACCTACAGCTTTTTCTTTTTTGTCAATCTCTACTTCTATTTCTGTTTCTGGTTGTTGCCATGTTACCAGTTCTATTTATTTTCCCCACCTCTCTCATATGAACTACATCAAATGGTCAATGTGCATGGAGGCTGTGATGGTTTGTCATGGTTATTGGGATCTGTTGGAGGAGAAGTTGTCACTGGAGGATTTGAAGGGTGAGGAGTTGAAGAAGGTCAAGATGAGGATGGCTGAGGCTAGGGCACTATTAATTCTTGGTGTGAAAGATGCTCAGCTCATTCATATGACCAACCCAACCCTTATATCATTTGGAAGAAGCTTGGCAAGGTTCATGATGCTCATGCTTTTGGTAGTTGCCTTGCACTCCATTGCACCTTCATCACTGCTTCTATGAAAAAGGACCAGACCATGGAGGCTTGGATTGGAGAGGTGTGCTCTCCAGCCAACTACCTTATTGCTATCAATGTTTATACATCCAGGAAAGACATCATTATGGTCCTTACTGCTGGTCTCCTCCTTCTATGAGACTGTCATCATTTCTCTTGACACCATTGCCTCTACTGAGCTCATGCCCAACTTTGTCATCACCCACCTACTCAATGAAGAAAGTTGTCAGAATCTTGCTTGCCCTGCCACCATACTCGAGCCTAAGGAGCAGTCTGCTGCAGAGGCTATGGTTGTGATGAGGAAGGAAAAGTCTGGCTTGACCACCATCTGCTTTTATTGCAGAGGAACTGGTCATTTTGTGGCTTTATGTGAAGTTTGACAGAAGAACTTCAAGGCACTAGATGCAAAATTTTGCTGGTATCACTATCTTCCCTGACAATAAAAATGATGAGGTGAACTACATCTTTTAGATTAAGGGGAAGTATACTGCCACAAGTGTCTATGAATATCTGATGCCAACACATGGTCATATAATGTGTGACTGCACCCAGTGCATTGGAGTGACCAAAAACATACTCCAATGTCTCAAGATCCTCCAATCCAATTTCTTCAATTACACTTGGATGATGGCAAAGCTGACAAATATAATGATAGGTGTATCCATGAAAAGTATTTCCATAGCAGTGGTAGCCAATTTTCTAAGTCAGAGCCAAGGATATTTGGCTATGAGCTCACATTAGAATGCTGCTGTGGTGGATACAGACACAATGTACAGTTTTCAACACTGGCAATCATGTCCATAATCTAAAGGATGAAACCATGCTGGCAGGCACTTGCAAAAGCACCAGACTCCTCAAAGATAGTCTTATTCTCCTCCTTTGTGGCTCCCTTCCAATTGTTGGTACAACTGCTTGTCTCAAATATCCCATCACCATCCATCAGATTGCCTTCTTCTGTCTTTAACACTTCATCATTGGCCTCAACAGAAGCAGCAGGAGGCTGAGCCTTGACTTCACCAGCAAACCTGTTCAAAAATCAGCTGACAGAAAGTAGTTGGACTCTTCAGAAGACTGGAAATTGGTTGCTTGTTACTGTTCAACTGCTTTGATGCACTTGAGAGAATTGTTACCATCCATGACAATCATTTGTGAGAATTTGAGATCTGTTTCATTTTGTAGCTTGAAGAAATTTGAATGAGGAAGTGTTAAAATACAGGAGAACAGACATACTTCATAGTTACATGGTGGACAGGAATGAAGGACTCAAAAATTGAGTGTATCATGGCCAAGAAACTTGGCAACATAGCTATTAAGTACATCAGTGATGGTGTTCCAGTATCAATGCTGGTAGGGTATCTGTGTAAGAAGGATAAGAAATGAAGACATCAAATAACATCATAAAAATTTAATGCACAAACATAGGTAACACTATGGTATACACCTTTGAAGCCACTCTTCCCTTACCTATATATTAAACAGTGGGAAAAAGGGTCTTGATTGCTGTAATGGGCAAGCAGTTATGGGTTGTGGACAACACTGGTAATGGCATGACATCAGCAAGGACATGTGCCCAGCCCCAGTTCTGATGTACCCAAGCTTCTGTTTTCCACAAAGTCACCAAGCTTGCAATACTCAGAGATTATTGTTAGCAAGGGATTATTGGCAATGAGTGAAGATGGTCCCCTGACACTTTCTGGAACAAGAAACAACAGAAAACTCTGCCAGGTCAGCCAGAAGGAGTGAGTGGCAGTGTATAGCCATGGGCTACAGATAGAACAATCATGCATGGGCCATCTGCACACTATAATGGGAGGTAATGTTGTGATCTCACTAAAGCCAACTATGGCTTGATAGCTTATCACTTCAGAAAGGTACTTAGGCAACCAGCACCTACAAATTAGAAAGTGGGTTCAATTACACCAGTGTATTGCCAAGTTCTACATATACATTTGATTTGTGCTAAAAGCACAAAGCATATCAGCAACACAAACTTGAGTGATCAACTTGCAGTTACCTATTATACTACATCAAGAGTGGGTTTTTCAGCCCATGTGGTTGCCCTTCTGGATACCACCCTCATCCATAGTCTTCACTGCCTCCCCCAGTGCAATGTTAGTTGTGGAGGGAAGGGACTCTGATTCTGTCTTCTGAAGGGTCAACAGACCCCCTGCAGCAGTTGCATCTACTATAAAACAATTAGTTAGTGCAATGTTAGTTGCAGCCCCAATGACAGGCATTGTACCTTGCACCAGTTCTCTTTTTCAGAGTTGACCCACATTTGGGTCCATGCCAATATAATAATAGAGGCCATCAGCCTCAGGAACCACATTATTTGCACTCTCTTCAGCATGTTTGAACAACAGTCAATGGTGGTCCTCTGCAGACATTTCATACCATCCATCTCATTGCAGGATGGTAGGAGGGGCTCCATAGACAGCTAGGTGCTGCACATGCTCATCAACTTCCTTGAAGCTGTCCAAAGGCGTTGTGAGATGATGGAATTGCTGTTCCAGGTAGACCACATCATAGGTATAGGCATGGTCCATCCAGTCTGCAGGAATTCAGTTCTGGAGTAAAATGCAGATTGTATCATTGCCAGAAAAGTTTCACACCTGGTCATTGAGTGTGTGGACTTGATGGATTTGTAACTGGGCTCCATGCTGGGCCACAAACAGATGGCCAGGATGAACTGCATTGTAAGCAGCATTAGCTTCTTGGTATATTCCTGGCCACACCATCACCAGCACAAATCAGCAGATGATGGTAGTTACTTCTGCACTGTTAGCAGAAAGAGCACAACAGAGTGTGAATCCAAAAAGGGTTTGTCAATGCATCCAGTAGGCATAATCTACCACAATGCCCTGCCAGATGTTCTTCATTCCTGGACATCCATAAATCAGCACATATCATGCAAGCTGTTTGAGGTTGAACAGTGTTTTTGGATCTGGTGCATGCATAATGTGCAGAACTGTGGTACTATCCCCCTTTGTGCACAGGAAGCACAATGGAATGTGTCATTGTTCCATGAGGGGCAGGTCCTCTGGGCCTTGCATTGGATCCACAATATCCTGATAAACAGGATCAGACAACAATGGCTTCATTTTCTGCTTGTGCAACAACACATCACACCTCTGCATAAACATCTGGAGTTCTGTGATCAACATATATGCAACAATACAGTTGCAGTGTGGGATGGGGGGTTTGCAAAGTACTTAAAGAGCCTTTATATGGAGTGTTGGGAAAGCCCCTGCAGGCAAACTTGTAGACCATTGTATGAGGGACATCAGCTGATTTGTCAGCACTGAGCTCAAAGGCAGCCATGCAGTTGGCATTGACACAAACAAAGTCCAGTACAAATAATAAAAGCAGGGGTCTGAGGCCCCACAGAAACATGAATTAAGCCACTCAACATCAAGTGGTCCCCAAACCTTCACTCCCAGTTCATCAGGAATGCATCTCAAAAAGTCATTCTGCACCCTATGAGCTAGGGTGGCCTCTGCCTGAGCCTTGCTTGCCTTCTTCTTGGCAAGCTTCTTGTTTCATTGAATGTGCCAGAAGTGCTGTGCAGGCATTTTTCCTTTCTCTTGAGATGGTAACTCTTCATAGTTGCTCTCATCCTCCTCCATCATAACCATCTGCTGCTTTCCTCTGCTTGTAGCTATGATCTTCTGCTGGCTAGCCAGCAGACCATCATATTGTGCTAGTGTGCACAGGTCTGTGGCCAGCATGACCACCTCAAACTGCACTGGAGAGGCTGGCACAATTATGGCTTTCATAAGGAGAAGTTGAGCAGGTTCTGCCTGCTCTGGTACATTGGCAGGGGAAGTCTACAACTTTCATTTTTGATATATAAAGGGGTGGTGTCAGGGGATTTCCATGTCTGGACTTCCTATTCCAATCTATGACAACTCTCCTCAACCCAACCTCCTTCCCTGAGGCTTGCCCTGCACTCTGGGGGCTTCCCCCAGATCCCTGGAGATCTCTGGTGGTCATCCTCCTTTTTGAAAGACCTCTGGAACTTTCTGTATTTCCTCTTTGAGCATCTCCCAAGGGTTAGGGTTAGCTCTGGTCATCTGTACAGTTGTTCTCACACCTCCACCACCTGCTGATGTGCTGCACCAAGCAGCAGGGATCCTTAGACTTGTTTTCTTTGGATTCCCCTCTGCTAGGGGATTATTTACTATTGTATTGTCAATTACCCTGTCTAATATACTTCAGATTCCCCTCTGCTAGCTGCATGATTTAGCTGCCACTCCCAGAGGTTGCTCTTACAGCAGAACAAGTCTCTAACCCTGGTCTGGAAGCCCCTCATAGCTTGCAAGGAGTCTCCAAGCCCCTATTTGTCACTTCCCCACCAGGCTTAAGCACCTGTGGAACTCTATCTCTCAGCTTGCCAATCCAGACACTCCCATGCAGGATCTGGCCCTACAGGATGAGGCCTGGACTTGCCTGCTACACCTAGAGAACCAGGTGCAACTGACTCAGTCTTCCCTCACCCATCACATGACCAAACTCTCCACCCTTTGCCAAACCATGAATCACATTTTCCAATCCCTTCAGGCACTGCTAGAGAACCTGCCTCCTATCTCTGCACCACCCCTGGTGGAAGAACCACCCCCAGCAGTTCCAGTAGTCCCTCCAGTAGCTCTAGTAAACCTCCAGGCATGGATCCCACATCCCATGCTCCTAGATGCATATGATGGTGATCACTCCAGCAAGAAGCACTTCCTCCAGTCCTGTCTCACCTATATTCACCTCAGCAGAGATGCCTTTGACTCTGACACATTGAAGATAGCTTGGGTACTGTCATACATGAAGACCAGACAGGCCTCCACCTATGTGCTATGGGTGTTCTGATGCCCTGGAAGTGTTGGAAGCTTTACAGATTGGGCTGCCTTCAAAAAGGACTTCCACACAGAGTTTTTCCCAATTGACCCTGCCAAAACTGCTGCTTTAGCACTACAGGATAGGGAGCAGTGTGGGCAAGGAAAATGGATGCTGGATGAATACATCAATTCCTTATGGGCATTAGTTGAGCAAGTGGCCTACCCAGACAGTCTTCAACTGTGCCTCATGTTCTGGCATGGCCTGCACCCCACACTAATAGAGCACATTGACAACCTTGCCAAGGGCTGCCTGGATGATAAACAAATTTCCTCCTGGTATAAGGTGGCCCAGGATTAGTGGCAGCTCACAGAGATCAGATGGGAGCTACACCACACACACCTCACTCACCACCCCACTCCAGTCACCAGTCTCCAGTACTCTGCTCCCATACTCCCAGCACCTGCCCCTACTCCAGCCATCCCTGCACTGCAACCCTTGCCACCAGGTGTTCCCATGGATGTAGGCACTGCCTGACAGCAGCACCCCATGGTGCTACTATGCCAGAGATGTAAAAAACTGGGGCACTTCATGCAACACTGCTTGCTGGGGCTTGAGGTATGCTACCTCTCTACTGCCAAGCAGGAGGAGCTCCTCCTGCAGCTGTCAGCCACAAAGGATGCTGCTGGTGCCAGAGTTGACCCTGGAGAAGAGCAGCACTTGTGCCCCCCTCCCAGGCCTGGGGGAGGATTTTTAGTCAAGCAATGGATGAGATGCATGCCTCCATTGCTGGGTACTAACAGGTTCACATTTCTGTTGTTAGAAAATGAAATTGCCCTTCCCAATGTCAATCATTCTAAGGCAGAAGAACCTCAGTCCCCCCCTCCAGACATACAAACACCGATTCCAGACCCCAAGCCAGGCTCCCTGATGCCAGTTAGACTCCATTCACACTGCCCTGCCTGGGAATGCCAACTGCCCCAGCAGTATATAGTGACCTCAAGTCCTTCCACAAACTCATTGTGCCTCAACATGGAAATTGAGACCACTGACACCCAGAAAACCTGCAGAGTCACCACCCTCCTGGATAGCAGAGCAATGGGGCTGTTCCTGGACTCAGAGTTCAGGACATGCCACAGCCTGACCATGCAGCCACCTTCCAAACCCATTCCAGTATTCAATATTGATGGAATGCCCAACAAAGCAGGTGCCATCAGCTCTGTAGATCTCCTCTGCTACCAGAATCACACTGAATGCACAGTCTTTGCCATCACCAGCGTAGGTCAGCAGGACATGATCCCTGGCTTCACCTGGCTCTGGAAGCACAACCCCAAAGTAGACTGGGCCTGGGGCAAGTTAACCATGAGCCAGTGCCCCTGGAGGTGTTCCACCTGTGCCACTGAGGTTAGGGAAGAGTGCCAGGCTGAGGTTCAAGAGTGTGCAGCCATCTGGGCTTGCCATGCCAGCCATCTCCCCTTTGCAGATCTAGACCTTCTGGACCCCCTGCCCCTGGCATTCCCCCATATAGAGGCCCTCTACAAGGACAGCCAGAGCAGCAGTGGGGCCCCAGAGGAGGAACTAGGAGGGGAGTTCTGTGGCCTACATGACCCAGATTTCTCAGACAAGGCAGTGGAAGTTGGAGACCAGATATATGCCTACCCTATGCTCCCTGCCCTCTATTGTGGAGATCTGGGCTAGCCAGACCACTTCCTACTGGCTGGCCCAGGCATTTGCTGTGAACTCTGCACCCTGGGTGTTCTGGGACATTGTACCACCATATCTCCACATGTTTGAGGACATGTTCTCTAAGGCCTCTTTTGACTCACTCCCAGAGTGCAAGCAGTGGGACCACACCATTGAATTGGTGCCAGACTCCAAGCCTGCAAACTGTAAAGTCTACCCATTAGTGCCCAAGGAGCAGGATGAGTTCAATGCCTTCCTGCAAGAGAACTTGGACTCTGGTCACATTCACTCCTTCAAATCTCCAATAGCTTCTCCAGTCTTCTTCATCAAAAAGAAGGATGGCTTGCTCCAACTGGTCCAGGACTACTGGGTTCTCAATGCCATGACCATGAAGAACTGCTACCCCCTCCCCCTCATCTCTGAGCTCATCAATAATTTTCAGGGTATGCAGTACTTCACTAAGGTGGATGTCCAGTGGGGCTACAACAACATGCACATCCAGGAGGGAGATTAATGGAAGGCTGCCTTTCAGACCAACTGGGAACTGTTTGAACCTCTTGTCATGTTCTTCAGACTTACCAACAGCCCAGCCACCTTCCAGACAATGATGAACAACATCTTCTGGGACCTCATTGCTGAAGACATAGTGTGTGTATACCTCAAGAACATTCTCATCTACACTAGAACACTGGAGGAGCACTGCCAGGTCATGTGCATCATCTTGCAATGCCTTTGCCTTCACCAGCTCTATCTCAAACCAGAGAAGTGTGAGTTTGAACAGACCCAGATCAAGTATCTTGGGCTGATCATCTCACACAGAGCCACAGAGATGGGCCCAGTGAAGGTAGTGGGTGTAGCAGAGTGGCCAGAGCCTAAGAACAAGAAGGAAGTGCAGGCCTTTCTAGGCTTCACTAACTTCTGCCAGAGGTTCATCCAGGATTTCTCTCATCATGCCTGCCCTCTATTCAACCTCACTGCAAAGGACACCACTGTAAGGGAATGCTCAACAATGTGGGATACTCCTATCCTGCAAGGCCAAGTGCTGAGAGACAAGCAAGAGTCTAGCAAGTGCTAATGCAGGCTAGAGTCAAGCAAGGGTCAAGGCAGAGGCCAAAGGGAGTCAGATGTCACTAAGGAAGCTTACAGTCAGTTTGGTGGATAGCCTGGGAAACACTGCTATTGTTCAGTCTAAGAGTATTCTATCCTGCAGACCATCCTATATACTACATTGCTAGAAATGATGACTAACATAACTACTTCATCTGTCAGCAGTATGTATGGAAGCTGGGCTAACAATTAATCTATACT
>JAGGAV010015850.1:0-17591 GCA_017657295.1 Termitomyces sp. DKA64
TCCACCTTTATACTACAAGGCTACTTGATGACTAAGTACCTATGATTACTAAGCCAGAGGCCACTGACTATAACCTATTGACTAAGCAGAGGCCAATGACTACAAACTATTGACTAATCAGGCCTGATAGTAGAAGGATCAATGATTGACAAGAATATGCCACATGCTAAGCACAACATACCCATTAGGCCTGGGAGCCAAGATGGTGAGAGAGTAAGAAGGGGCTGGGCAGTCCAAAGGTCAGCTAGATAGAGGTGCCAATCCTGTTGGACTAAGCTAGGCAAGGGTGGGATGGTCTGGAGACCAGTCCTCTTATAGGTCCCCTATTTATACTACAGGACTACTGGATGACTAAGTACCTATGACTAAGCCTGAGGGCCACTGACTACAGCCTAATGACAAAGCAGAGGCTGATGACTATGAACTACTGGCTAATCAGGTCCAGTAGTAGAAGGATCAATGATAGACAACAATACATCATGTGCCAAGTATGATATACCCATTAGGCCTGGAAGCCAAGACAGCAAGGGAGTAAGGAGGGCTGAGCAGCTTGGAGGTTGGCTAGATAGAGGTGCCAATCCCCACAGGCTAAGCTCAGCAAGGGTGGGACAGCCAGAAGACTAGTCCCCTTACACTGTGTGAGTGACCTCAATACAGCTGGTGACTTAAAATTGTTGCCTCTCAGCACTACTGCCACAAACAATAGCTCTACAGACATGATGTTGCCAATTCAAAATGCTTGAGGTGCTAGTTTTTCCATCCTATTCTCCTTGGGCAGTCCAATTTGTTCATGTGTTTATGTGATTACTTACCATTTTTCTCCTCCTACTGTTTGCATCCTTATGTAATTAACAACATTGTTGCTTGTGCAAATATGAAGCCCAATTGTGTCATGCTTTCTAGTGTACCTTTAGAATCTATAGGTCTTGTCAAATAGTATATGTTCTTCACCTCTCATTGCTTGCTGTCGTGTACCTGTTGGCCACATCAAGTACACCCACATCCCCATCTAAAGTGCCCCATCCTTGAAGTTGTCCCTCTTTGAATAACATATCAAATGGCTCCCACATAGCCTTGCCTGACTCAATTGCACTGTTAAAATCAATGGTGTTGAGTCCTGACAGCTTCATGTCTTGTTTGAAGTATCTGAATTTGGATGCCTGTCTATTGATTTAAAGGGTTAGTCTGTCTTATGTTATTTTTCAAACATGTCATTGTGCTTACTTTGCATTGCCTGTTGATGATGGTGGAAGGTCTTTGGGTATCAGAATCCTAACTACCTTAAATGCCAACTTAGAGGTAACTAGCACTAGAAAATTCATGTGTATGCATAGCATGCAGACTATAGCATTATTATTGTATTATAAAAGATTTAGATCTCGGGCATGCTATGCTTGCAACGGCCCATACTGTCGCGTAGTCTACCTGTGCTTAGTGGTATACACTTGGCCTCCCTGTTAGATGAGTTTTTGTCATGGAATCATCAATGTATAGCTAATTACTGCAAATCCTGCATCACAGGAATATGGTAAT
This sequence comes from Termitomyces sp. DKA64, assembly GCA_017657295.1. Taxonomy (NCBI): domain Eukaryota; kingdom Fungi; phylum Basidiomycota; class Agaricomycetes; order Agaricales; family Lyophyllaceae; genus Termitomyces; species Termitomyces sp. DKA64. Next base: position 1,534 of record JAGGAV010015850.1, read on the forward strand.
TACCATACATAATGCATCACAACCCCTCCATCTGGTGAGCAGACATTTTAGGTCCTGTTGGATCGCAGTGTCTCGTATGTACTAATCTACAATGTCATTTCGGAACTTCATCCTGAGATACAAAGCCAAAGGCCAACTCCAAAGCTCGACAGTGCCACCAAGCACATCAGCCGTCGGAACCAGGGCCTCGGCCCACCGAGTCCTTGACGAGTCACGACAATCGAGCCTACAATTCATCTGCCACTCGGAGATCCCCTTCCGGCTTCGGACTTGAATCCTTATCATCAAGATTGCGTAGCCATTCTCTGACTATACCATTGAACCTGACAGGGTTCTCAAGATGCACCCAATGAGCACCCTCCAGGAACTGTCATGTGCTGAGTACTGGTCACGTATTCCGGAAACCGGAGAGCACACCTTGGTTGTTAAATTAGGAACAAAGTCTGCCGTCTTGAGAAGTCCAGCAGCAATTTTCCAATCGGCGACAGGGTCCTACACAAAGGAATCAGCTAGTCCGGACCCTATGAGTCTGGTTTCGTCGACGTACGTGAAGGGGATGGATCGCAAGAACTGGGACTGGAATACTGAAATTCCCCTGCTTATGCGCGAGCCCCCAAGAGGCATGACGGTTCTGTGTATGGAAATTAACGACTTAGACTTCTGAGAACTGACTGAAATAGTAGACAGTTTCCTGCCTCAGTAGTATAGAACTGCAAGGCTAAAGGTCAATGTCAATACCTGCCATGAAAGAGCATGGAACATGCTCATACTATATTTGAAGCCTTGGAAGCGGTACCGTTCGACAAAGTAGTCTTCTTCCTCTGGAGAAAAAAATGGAACTGGCGGGATCTACACGGTGGAGTTGGTTCCACGCCCTTGGGTTCTATATGAGGGATGCCCACCTCATCTACATGACTCCATGCGTCAAGGAACGAGTCAGCACTCCTAAGATACGCATCCGGAGGGGGACTGTCAGCAGTCCTCAACGTTGCGCGTATGGTCCTTCTGATATCCTTATCGAGTTCGACCACCGCTGCGTCTAGCTTAGAATCAAAGTACAACTGATACGTCAACCTCGGGAATGCAAAAACGAGTTCTTTGGCTGGGACAAAGGGACCAGCCGCTGGGATATACTAAAAACAGGTAGTAAGCTGTCTAGGAAGGGGAGGGTAGGTTGTAGATAGCATACAGGGACGACAGCACCAATTACCGCAGTGAAGATGTCTGGTCGCATACGTGCAGCTTCATAGCATATCTGTGAGCCCCAGTCGTGCCTGCGGCGATGCAAGTAAAGTATCAGAGAGGACCGACTACCGAAAGTTCGTCACTTCACCCCATGCAAATCGCCTTGGCGACTTTGACATGCTCAAGGACACAGACAAGGTCCGCAACCATGTCTCCCATATTCCCAGATGACCTAGGATCTCCGGGGTGCGTTGAATGGCCGAAACCACGCAGATTGGGTACGATGAGGTGAAAGTCCTTCTGCGATGTATATGATTGCCCTGAGCTCTATCTGTCCAATTCGTTCGGAGGGAGACTGAAGTGACCTTGAACTCCTCGATTTGATTCGACCACGAACTCCATAAACCAGGCCAGCCGTGCACCATTATAATACTCCTTTCCCCGTTCGGATTGATGTCAGCATATCCTTGGGTTGTAGTTCCTTCAATTCAAATATAGATAGATAAAGAAGTCAAAGGAACGCACGAATTGCGATTTCGACGATTTCTGGCCCTGGCGATCGTTTGTATGCATTGCAAGTCGCGACACTCCTAGAATGAGAATACTCCCTGGGATCGAACGACATAACCTGGGGAACATAAGAAAGGAAGCCAATGGCTCCCGCTACCACTAGCTTTCGCTTGAACATCGTGGTTCTGTTCAATTTAAAGAGCTCTTATGCGCAAGAAGAGAAGAAGTACTGATAGACTCAAGAGGGTGGAGAGATGAAGTCAACGACGTCACTCCGTCGAGGTCGACGCCTGTAGTTATGAATAATTTGATTGATAATTTCTGCTAGAACACTGACTGTGATTGGATGCGATTTCAACCCCACGTGAGTAGGTGTCATAAAAGAAAGTGAAGCCTATCCTAGCGCATCATGCGTCATGTACCAATGGTGAATACTTGCATGCTGCGCAGATTTTGTTTGAGATATGATACAAGGTGAATTGGAAGGGCGCAACAACAATTGGCAAACCATGTCGAAGTCGCCTTACATACACGTGGATTTCTGAATGGGCGTGACTTCATTCGAGGCTCGAGCTCAATATAAATGAGAATAATGGGAATGATAGAGATGCAAGAATGGCCGAGGACGCTGCAAGGGATAACTATAGCCACATAAGAGAAAGCACTGCGCGACTGCCTCCTGACCTCGACGGAGGAGATATATCGACACCTAATCGACGTCATCCATACCGGCAAAAAGTGAAGAGGGTTGTGCGTTAACCCAAGATTCAGACTGGAATGGGAATGGGAAAGAGGGAGTGATGCTACGCCCGGACGACATAGTACTAGTGGAGGGAGCTTTGTCGGATACTCGTCGTTGTTTGTTGGCCGCCGTAGTTATTTTCTTGCGTTGGAAGATGCAGAAGTTCGAGAGTGACTGTAATGCTCGAGCGAGATGTGTTTTTCCATCAAGCTCGGTGAGTCTAGCCAGCAGGTCAACCTATCGACACTGTAGAGCAAACACAAATAAAAGACTCACCTCACAACCAACTGCTCAATGATATCTGCTCCTCCGAGATACGGCATAATCTGCACTGCTTTCGCATACACATTTCTCAAGACCGTCTTACTCGTCGTATCCTTCCACGTTGCAGTAAGCTGGTACCAGCCATCGAACCTTTCCTTGAGTGGGGGCCTATACTCCTCCTTCAGTTCTTCCCAATCCGGATCAGTCTCATCAACATCGTCCAAGAACCCTGCGGGATCCTCATGCCCACCCTCCTCGACCGTCCCACCGATAGGGAATCCCATCATCATCGCGGCGAACGCCACGGGATTCAACGGTGCTGCATGGGTGAGTATAGAATCTGCCCAGCGTTGTATACGATCTTTGCGCTCTGAAGACCCCACGCGAAGCTTAAGAATCCCTTCTATGTCGATTTTGTGTTCCTCGTGATCGACAAGCCCAAAGACGCCTATGAGTGCTGCATGGATCGCGCGGATTGTATCAAAAAGCTCGTGTTCGAGGATTTCGAGTGCGTTAGAAGAATACCCTGATCCTGCGAGGACACGGACGGCCCTTTGGAATACCCCAGCATCTCGGGGGCGTAAGAGATGCGAGTGCATGTTGAGGAGGGTATATATCCTGAACGCGTTGACTTTTGAAGTGTATATTGCGAGTGCACCAGCAAAGGTGTCAGACGACTTTGTCGCATTTTCGCTTGTTTCTTTGAGGAGAATTTGGTCGGCCATAATGGGGTCAGCGCTAATGGCGCGGATGACGTTAAACATGTCCATAGAGGGCATGGCACGGAAGATGATGTGTAGACGGTCTTCGACGAGCTCTCGTAGGTGTATTCGATGTTGGGACATTGTTTCAGGCCAATGTATGGCGTGGATAGAAGATGGCCCGTTTAAAACATGGCTTGGGCCCTCGTCAAGGTAGTCCTCATCGCGATCTTCTTCAGTAACATAGTCGAAGACATTATCATCAGGGAGTTCTTCGTCATCGTCCCAAACATCATCATCATCTAACCCTTCGTGATTGCTGGCAACTGCCGAAAGAGGTCAGGACCGGAGTTTCATCGAGATAGTTGTGGACGGTGAACGCACATGATCTCCCACCGTAGAGTAGACGCTCCAAAGCTTGCCAACCCATCAACGTTTCTATGTCCTCAATCATCTCTGGAATTTTGCTTTTGGTGAAAGAAGTTCCATGGGCCAACATTGACATAAAAACTTCGCGCCAGATCCATAAAATAGCTTTTCTAAGGGTATGAAGGCCGCGCAAAACAAAAGACTTGACCATCTTTGCATCGCGAGCTTTGATTGTGATGTCTATCGGCATATTCATCAATGAGCACTTGCATCTATGACAATTCAGCATAGATAGCGTGAAACATCATACTTACTCACCCTAGTCCAGGCATCTCGGCGAGTGTTGAGGCAACATCCGCAGTGAACAACAAGCATACGTGGGCCAGATGATAATTGTCGTGAAACTCGTACGCGACCGACCATATATCATTCAGCCAACTCGTCAGACTGTCGACGACCTCCATTAAAAGTTCTTCGCGGTTTGAACGGTCTCTTGTGATCGTTGGTTTCGCGTCCAGGTTGAGTGCATCCATGAGCCCGTTGATCTCCTTTTTCTTGCCTTTCAAATCGAGTCTTGGCATCATCCGGAAGCGCGAGCAGCTTTCCATAGCAGCTGACATGACTTTGGTAGTTGAGTAGAGTATTCAGGCACAAGGTAGATTTAAATGTACTACTGTTAGATAACTCTTCTGGTAGAGTGTCTAGAAGAGGAAGCAGATGGTTTTCAAGCAGACTTCGCTGTGCATCTGGCGGTAAGGTTTCGTAGAGTTCTGCCAACCTGATTCAATGAGTATAAACAATCGTACTTTTGTGGGTCAAACTCACTTGACGCTGGTCATCATACCTCTGTCCTCTTCAAGACTTGATCAAGAGTTGATGAGATGTAATATATACATAGCAAATATCGAATCTTGTACTTGTTACATAAGCCTCGCTTAGGACATAAACAAACGTTTCTTATCTTATCATAATCATTGATTTAGGTTAGAAAAGAAAAATTTCCAATTTTGAACTGTCAGACACATCTTGTTTCATCCATATAAATATGGTCGTTGCTCCACGTTTGCTTCTTAATAGCCTGACTGCTTTCACGGCCATCAGGACTGGCAATCAATTACATACAGCTCTGTGACATTTGTCTCCTGTTTGATTCGTTCAACTTTGCCAGTACTCTTGGTGCACAGGCTGGAGACATCACAGCTCGCCTTGGCTCATCTCAAACTCTATTGTAGACGACTTTGTTTCTGAACAATCAGAGTGGGTCAATATACCTGCCGATCAAATCGAAATTCACCCGGAGAAATCAAAATAATGTATGGCGCTATTATCGACTGAAACCCACCAGAATATCGATTGATGGCACAGCGTATCATAGGGTTTCCAGGACACAACACAATTCCTATGCGCTATACAGCCCTCTGAAATCTTTCGGAGTATTGGGGACCGAATGTCCTGATACCATGGTGTTATCTGAATACCGATTGTCCAAAGAGTTTGAACATCACCCTATTCTTCAGCAGGCTGACAGTCTGTTTCTTCAATCTTCCGGATGTCCTTTTTTTTCTCCCTTCGTTGCAACCAATCACTGCTGGTGCCAGAAGCTGTTTTCGATTGGAAAAGCCAAAAATAAATGTGTCGTGCCACTTCTTTGTCCACTTTTTACCTTTGAAAAAGGAAATTTCCATTGTCTTAAGCGTTTTTCATTGAGAATGTGTGCACTGGAAATGGCATGACACATAAGTATTGGCTGCCAGCAGTGAATGCAATGACATTATAGCGCCCGATGCCGAGCCTTAATACCCACCTGAACGGGGTACTTTCTTGTTCCTCTTCACATTGCGTCCTCCCCACTTTCCATCTGTTCACATGTCACGTAAGGTTCAAGACATGGTCCAATTACTATGTCATTTGCCTTGCCATCCACGGGAGACCTAGCTCGGCGTGACTACAGACTATATAAGGCCTCATTGAACCCTTTCGCTTAATCAGATCCTACAATGCCTTGCCCTTTTGCAATTCTCTTCTCTTCACTGTACCTTGTTGCTTTGATTCCTACCTCAATAGCGGCCACAGTAGCTTCGCAATTGGGAGATACTATGCTAAGTGCCACACATTCTGTTAGAAGTGTTGGAAGTGGTATAGAGGTTGAAATACTACCCAGAACACATGCTCAACGTGAATGTCGTCGTAAAGTTTTGGACTGCCCTTTGTATCGCAGACTCATGGTCAGGGAATCGAGCACTTTCTTCAAAGATGCAAAATCTAAAATGTAACGCCCAAGGCTTCTATGTAGGGGCGTCTCGGAGTGAATCAGCTGCCTCTTCCTGGTTTTCCTGGCAAAGTGTCGAAACATCATTCAACATACTCACGTCAGACATTGACATCAGGAAATGCATTGCCAAACTTCGCTGATCATCCAAAACATAACAGAATTCTTCTTATCAATTCGATGCGAAGTTGTAAATCAGACACTCAAAGAATTTTCAGGGTCATGGCTTCTGGTTCATCATCCGTAAAGCCAAGTTAGTAGATGGGCTACCTGTTTAGTACTGCTTGGCTCCTAACCTATTCTCGCGGCCTCCACCGCGTCTTCGACACATGTGTCACTATTCCAGCAATCCCAAAAGCCAAGAAATGTCTACAATAAACGGTCCCTTGAGTCATTCTCACTCATGCGATCCAAATTCGAAACAAAAAAGGCAATAACTTGCTTCGAGTCATTTATCGATGCTCATTCGCGAGAGTTGATATGGATTATATACAGATTTCAAGGCGTCGGCATTGATCAGTTGATTAGTTGTTACTTGGTGTGGCTCATGGCATGAATGGACGAGATTTCTAGAGTTGCCGTTTTGCCTCTTCAAAGGGGTACCTTACTCAGGGATTCAAGACTTTTATCAACTCAAGTGGTTAGAAACATGTACATATGAGCATCATTCCTGTTTATAAAGTCTTTGGCAAGGTATGTGATATCACAAAACTTTGATCCATGTCATTTCCCACAACCCATCTTCGGTCCTCACGAGCCTATCATCCTGAACTTTTTCTACGTTGAAAACCCCGATATTGTCTCCTCAAATGACCCTGAATGTTGATTGCAGCTCCATAACGCGTTTTCCATTGTCAATATACCTTCATGGATACGTGGTATAGCTATGTGGGCCTGAGTAGTGCTCGAAAGCTAAGCTAAATCTTGAGCATATTCGAACATCTTCCAAAGCTTGATTGATATTGATTGATACTCAACGATAGTCCTCAACGCGTAATATGCATGGTTCCAAGCTCAAGCCAACGTGAATCAGTGCGGAGGAGACAATGAATGTCTTCTCTCTAGAATACATTCGCGAGCCAGGGACAGTGGTAACACTGCGGATTACCGAGACTCGCCTGCAGTTCCGGCTGTTGATTCAAAAGCACAATGGTTCTTATAGGCCAAGTACTGGATACTATTTGGATACGGCACATCAAAAACATGGGTTCTTGCCATCTGTGCTGTAGTGACCAGGAGGTTTGTTAAGGCTGAGACCTCGCAGGCCGAGCAAGAGGTTACCATTCAATTTGCGAATGGTTTGAGGTTCCGAGGCGTTGGGAAGGGCAGTAGAAACCATGGGGTAATCGGTGTTCTAATGGTTACATGTCACTAATTCTTCATTGATGAGATTTCTCTTCTTGAAAACCGAGACGAGGAGATTGTAAAACAAATTACAAAATGGCGCCATGTTGACCATAGGCTCGAAATGCGGACATGAATAGAACTGCACCTGGATACTTACCAGATGAACATCGACAGCAAGATAGATTCGCATATCGAGCGTTCTTCCCCGTAAGCTTCTACCACCATCAAAGGTCACTTTGAGCACAAGCTTTTACATCATCATCACCACTCAGGACCCTCATGCACCCTTCCTCGATCGACCCACCTATGAAGTTATCGTCATCACTGTAATGCCATGGAGTTCATCAGTGGAGCCATGAGTATGGAATCTAGCTGGCATTGTTCTCTGCACTCCTAGGACCCAATGTAGTTTACTAAACGAATTCTCCCGTAATGCGTTGTTTGAAGTCGACCAGTCCAAATGTGAGCGCTATGGTGTGGATTGCACTTCGAGGATTTGGAATACATCCGGAAAGTTCTTCACGACCGAGAAATTTTCTTGAGATCACTAGTTTTGCGTCTACACCCATGAGGTCGTTTATCTCTCGTTTTCAGATCGTATTTTGACGAACGGGCTTCTCGGTAGTAGCGATTCCGAACGTAGGAGTTGCGAAAGGGGAACGTATTGGCGAACATCTGCCTATGCCGGTCAATATTGGAGTAATTAAGAATTTTTGAAATACAATATTTTTTCGGTGCCAGCGCTTGTTTAGGACATAAACCAAACATGATAAAATTTTTTCAACTACCCGCCGGGCAGCCGTTCTTACCTGCTTATTCGTTTGCCTTGAGTTCTGGTCGCCCCATCATACACTCTGGGAGCTGTAATAATAAAAGACTTGCTTGCCAGGGGAACATGCCGAAATCTAGGATCATTCTTGACTGTTCTGCTCGCATCAGGAAAGATCTGCCTCGAGGCACTTCCAAACCTGGTTGCCGACCTCATTGTATTTCCACAGGGTCTTCAACACAACTTCAACACGTTTAAAACGCCCTCTACATTACGCTTAAAGTCACCCTCTCTCAGAACAGAGCGTCGCACCCTTTCCTTCGTCTCTTTGTCCCTGCGTAATCTATCTTGATATCATGGCGAGTCAACGAGCTCCTCCACGACGCCCTGTTCACCCAGCCACACAAGGTAAGCTCTTTGTTCTGATAGGTGACTCCCTATTGTTCTCGAAAGAGTATAATAAATCGTCGTATGATCGGTTTGGGATCGCAACATTGTACTTTTGGCGCACCACAGCTGACTAGATTCACATCAGGTGCTATCCAAAATCTCAGAGAGTCCTCACGATCGCCTTCTCTCAGGTCTCGAACGATTAAGACTCACTCGATGCCTATCGTGCCAACCGGGATGCAGATTTTTGCTGCGTCTAGCGCTGTACAGCCTTCGGTACAGACACAGCAGCAGCCAAGTCCGACATCATCGATCAACTCACGTAGGTCTCCGCCAGCTACAGTAACTGTACATAGGCTTCTCCCGACACCTCCTCATCCTCCACCTGCGAACATACAAGATATAATCCCTGAACTTCCTGGTTCTCCTTCTCTGTCTTCCCAACACCCCCACAATCAGCCCAATCAGCCCAATCCGCATTATCCTCGCCCCATGCATCGAGGTGCAGTACCGTTCATTTCCAAGTTTCAGAACTTGGAACAGGAAAATTGGGAGGTGACCGAAGAGCTTCTAGCTGATATCGAGCGTGCCGATTTACAGCAATCACAGGCCCAGGCCAATCAGTCGGCCAATTATTCTACCGCATATCTACAAAATCAGCAACCCAACTCTCCGCCGAAGGATCCTGTTGTTGACAGGCTCCGTGCCACGGAGCGATCGAGCCCCAAAGAGCCTGATATGAATCCGCAGCGTCGCCAACAGGCCGCACGTGAGAGTCCCAAGGCCCGCGACCGCCAGCCCACGTCACCCACTGCGCCCACATTTTCCCAGCAGCCGTCTTCTCAAAGCCCCGAGCGCCGTGCTTCGCCTTCGCCTTATCAAGGCGGGCTCGTGACAAGTGAGCAATCATCTGGCTACATCCAGTACACTCGCGAGCCTCCGGCAGCGTTACGCCGTCCTACGAACGCTCAGCCTGCTGCCGTACCCGTAGATGATCGTCCACTCGTTGCGTCCCTCGCCACCCAAACGCCACCCTCGCAGACGATCACTACTCGCACCCCCGATAGATCTCTTCCGGTTCAAGAGGAGCTCGAAGACGAGCCCACCAAAAATGGGGCAGGTACAGGTACAGGTACAGGCACGCGGCAGACATGGCAGGAGATCAATGATGGGCAACACGTGCGCCACACGGGGGCATCGCCCACACCGTCATCTGACCTCAATCCTGAGGGTAGCTACCCCGATCATGATCACCATCGTAATGGGAGATCAAGTAGGAATGGTCTTCGTGAAGAAAGCGGACCTTCTCTTCCTCTACAGCAGGATAGTTCTGTCCAGCAGAGATATCCTGATCGAGAGAGAGAGCATGTTGAGGAAGAGGACGGTGGATTCACGCCCCGCTCGCCGACTGCGGAATTGCCGGAGCACCCACCTTCGAAATATTACTCGCCACCGCACAACGCTGTGCGGCCTGCTCAGTCACAGCTTCCTCGCCGTCACACTAGGAATGGTCCGACCGATCAGCTTGGGCTACGATCCTTCGATCCTGCAGACTTTGAAGGGGATACGTCCATGTTGGTCATGGGCTCAGAGATGCCTCCCCAATACACTGAACCGCGCAGGCAACAACAAGCACCTCTCCTCCCTTCTCAATCTGAGCACTTATCGATTTCTCATCAGTATGCTCAACAATCACAGGTTCAGTACCATCAACCCAAGATACACCCAGATGACATGCAACAGTACGATTCCTCGTATATCCAATCCTATTTTCAGTCACCGCGCCCTGGCGCACCTGTACCCCCAACGCCACACAGCCAGACTGCTGCGCCATCGCCATCGCCTCTTCTCTCAGGGCAGTACCAAGATAACGGTAAAGACCTTCCACCTTTCAGTCCTATCGCGCCCGTCGGCTCTCCCTATCCTTACCCATTCAACCACGTTCGGCGTACCCAAACGCTCTCCGGGCCCAACCGTCCACACGTACCAGCTTCCTTCAATGCCGCAGATCTCACCAATATCCAGCAGCAGCTCGCTCGGCAATGGGAAGTCTACGCGCGGAACCACCAGTATGGTAACATGTCAGACTCGACGTTCTCGCCGTCTTCGACGCCCTTTGAGGGTGGGAGCTTCACTCCTTGGGCGTTCCTCCATACGAATAGGACACTTGGAAGGCCACAGGATACTACTAGTATGCGTTCGAGCCCTAGTCACGAGCCTCTCGAACCACCCATCCTACCGCCTACCCTCGGCGTAAAGAAGAGTCATCGCCCGATGGTCCTACGACGTCATCAGTCAAATCGAAAGCCACCGCCTCGTGTTGAAAGTACGCAACCCCGGGACACGAGTCCCGAGCCATCGTCTTCGGGCGAAGAGACGGCTGGTGATGAACGTCTTGGAAATACAGAAGATGGGAACTGGTCGGGTGGCACGATCGCTCCAATTCCGATTGCGGTTGCTGATGATAAAGACGAGTGGGTGGACGAAGAAAATGATGATGATGATCTCCTGGAACTTGAGTATCATCAGAACTATGTTAACAACGTTGAGAAGAGACGAAGGCGATGGGAAGTTGGATGGGAAGCTGTCACACAGGCTGTATGTAGTCTTTTTTCTTCGTTAGTCTTTAGTCACTAACGTCTCGAGATCTTCTAGATACAAACTCTTGACCGCCAGACGGATGCTACGATAGTTCTGATGGCAGCTCCTTCACATTCTACTAAACTTTATTCTGCCACATCTAGATCTGTGCGTCGGCAGTCCGGTGCAGCCGCAAGCGCCGTTGCGATGAAAGAAATGCGCAGCGCTTTCAGTCGTATTGCTGCCCAGCGCCGAAGGTCTCGTTCTCACAAGCCATCCCTTGTTGACCGGTTCCTTTTTTCTTCGTCTTCCTCCGGCGATGGTTCAGATGGTAGCATTGAGTCCAGAGAGGTGGATCTGAAGCGCGCTCTGGAAGCCGCTTTAGGAAGCCTTGCGTCGCTTGGAGATATATATGAACAGCGTGAGGCTCGCTGGAGAGAGGAAATGCGACGCATTGCGGAGGATCGTGAAAGGGTTGAATTGCTTTTGAAACAAGTACTAGGTGACAACCATACATCTACGAGCACTACTCTTAGTGTTGCGAGTCCCGTGGCATCTTCTCATTCGTGATCTACGTGCGCTGAATAAATACATCGCTGCTTAATTTGCCTGTTGTACCAGTATGATACAGTCCTATGTCCCTCTCTATACTCTTTGTGTAGAATCCTGCAGGTAAACTATTGTCGTTAAGGAGACAAAACTCATTGTCGTTCTCTGGCAGTCTCGTACTAGGTAGGGCAAGGGCAAAGTGGGGGGCTGCATCGAGTCTTTGTGCGTTCCTACATGAGGAAGTCAAATCAAATACTAGTTTACTTACGGCTTCGTTGAATGAGTAGATGGAGTGCGCAAACAACTTGAAATGTGTACAACATCTTTATCAGCCAATATTAATTACATCAAATAATCAAGAAATTTATACAAGTTGAAGGCGGAAAGTCAAAAATGACTTGCCGTAACGTTGACGCGTCCACTGTCATGAAAAAGCGTGCGGCGCGCGGTAATCGCCGCGGAGAAGTTGCTCCGGTGAGTAACCTATTCCCTTGGATCAGAGTAGGCTATGAACAATACACAGATTCCGCAAGTGATAAGTGTTGAGATCTGTGGCCAATATGTGGTCAAGGCACCGTAAGCGCTTGATCAAAGAGACGACAATCACCCTTCACATCGTCACGCTTATCACAACTCATACAGACAAAGCAGAACGGTCGATATATATACGCGATACATTACGGACAGCACCCTCAGTCGTTATCACACGGACTGAGGGTGAGTTTAAACTATTCACGGACTTCGTACAAATAAACTAACTGTACCATAGATCAGATACTTACTGTGTCTGTGTTTACTTAGGTACAGAATGCAGTCGTTATAACACGGACCAAGGGGTAGGCAAAAAAAAAATCATGGGGACGATGTTCTATTTTGTGTGTAAGGTGACCCATGACCCCCCTACCCTCCCCTACCCCCCTACCCCATCCATTTTCAAGTGTATTAACCCAAGATAAGCTAACGACGCTTCTTTGAATGCACCACCACTCTTGATCCTGCATTTTTTTGACACTCTAGGTCACCAAACCAGTTTTCACCTACCCTCTTATTGTTGGAAGGTGAATCCTAAGTAGACAGAGATTAATCCTCAATCTCTGTATAATCAACTGGATTTACATAGCTGAGTAGACAGAGATTAATATATGGTATGTGTATGTAAAGAGTTATTGTACGAATAAATAGTGAAGCTTACCCTCAGTCTCTGTATAATTGACCGAGGGCATTCAGCATTGGTATGTAGTATATAAGTATATTCTCCTCCATTGTTTGTCCATGATCAAACAGCTTTGACCCTGACCCAGGGTCCTGGCCATCATTGGCTCTGTGGCCCATGGCCCAACACTCACAGTGCCTATGACACATCCATGTGTTGGATCTCAACACTCTTTCTCAATGTGAGTGTGCTACTCCTCCTCATGCAGAACCCATCCCAAGTATCTTCCATAACCTTGTGAATTGTGGGGCAGGCAAGGCTTTTGTGAACATGTTGGCAACATTGTCCTTGGTATTGATGTATTTTAAGATAATCACCTTTGAAGCAACACATTCCTGCAGGAAGTAATACTTTTCACATGTTGGTGAAGCATTGGGTCTTTGGAAAGGTTTATGGCTGAGTTGTTGTTGCAGAGTAGAGTTATTTCTCTACAGGGCTTATATCCTATTCCTGTCATCAGCATATGCAGCCAAACACACTCCTGGGTGGCCTCAAAGGCTGCTATGTATTCAGCTTCATATGAGGATGCAGCAACTGTGCATTGTTTTTGTGTTGACCAGGAAACAATGCCTGAACCTGAGATCCAAGTGTACCCACCCACACCCCTCCTAGTATCAAGGAAGTTTGTCCAGTCAGAGTCCATGAATCTGAGCAATGTTACAGGCTGTGTGCCCACAAGGTATAGTCTGAGTGTATGCATGCCCTTCAGGTCACAAAGTATATGCATCTGTGTTCAGTGGTCTAGATATTGAGAAAGTTGTTGCACTGCATATTGAATGTTGGGCACATGGATACTGCCAGCCATAGCAAACCTATAAGGATGACCTCCAGGAGTGGTGGCTAAGTCATGCAGCTAGCAGAGGGGAATCCAAAGTATATTAGAAAGGTAACTGACAATACAAATAGTAAATAATCACCTAGCAGAGGGGAATCCAAAGAGAACAAGTTTAAGGATCCCTGCTGCTTGGTGCAGTGCATCAGTGGGTGGCAGAGGCATGGCAATGACTGTATAGATGACCAGAGCTAATCCTAACCTCTGGAAAGTGCTTGACAAGGAAATATGGCAAGTTCTGGGGGTTTCCCAAAAAGGAGAATGACCCCTGGAGATCTCCAGGGATCTGGAGAGGGCCCCAGAGGTGTCAAATGAGCCTTGGGGAAGGGGAGTGCATCAAGGAGAGTCAGTGTAGGTTGGGCATGGAGGTTATGGAGGTTGGTAATGGAAGTCCCCTGACATCACCCCCCTTCTAACATGCAGCATCTCAATGTGTGGGGTAGATGTAAGGGGACAACCCTCTATGGGAACTCTACTCTCTCTGGGCCTAGCCCTATGGACATACTGGACCAGCTGCCTGTCTCTCCTTGCTCTGCTCCCATCACTTAGTAGTCACCTGCCATAGACACTGGACTCTATATCTCCTTTCATCACATTGATTACTCATTGCTTAGCATACCTGGGCCACTTACTACATACAGTATTAGTCATAGCATAGCCACAGATATAGTATATAAGCTAGTCACAAGGATAGAATATCCTTCAACCAATCAATAGCAGCATCTACCAGGTCTATCCACTTGATCAATTGTGAGCTCCCTAGCATTGTCTGACTCTGTCTCTGCCCAGCCTCAAACCTTGTCAGCTGCTTGCCCATGTTAGCACTTGCTCACTGCTCACTTGTCTCTTGGCTCTTGTGTTGTGTGATAGGAGTATCCTGCAGTGTTGAGCATTCCCTCACATCTTGATTGGTCCCTACATCATCTGCATCTCTAGCCCATGACATCCAACCTACAACCTACTTCAACCTCACCCTAACCTCTACAGGCTCTATGTCATTCTCCCCTGCCAGTTTGCCTGATCCCATGGATTCTATTCAGAGACTGTTAACTCATGTCATGGGACTTGAGAGCAGGCTAGCAGCACTTGAGTCTGCTCATATGCCCATGCTCCAGGCTACTGTTGCCTCTGCCCAAACAGCTTCACAACCTAGTATGGATGGCCACATGGTTCCCAAGGGCTCAGCCATGTGGGTGGCTCCTCCTGGGCAGCAGAAGCCCAAGCCTTCCACCAAACCTCCTATCATGGCCACCTCTTGGATCCCCTGACATGTATTGTGCCCTACCACTAATACTCCCCTCACCATCCCCCTTGCTTGGGACCTTCCTCCTATGGATGGTTGTACCCTATGTTTCAAGTGTGCACTTGAACTTCCTGACTGTCTGGTTGTGCATGTGGTCAGTCACCAGGGGCAGAGCCTTAAACAAGCCCTTGACATCTCCAGCACCCACTTAGCTGCCTTTACAGTTGGCTCAGCTGGAGGAGACCACCAGTTTGTCTCTATCAGGGGCTCTGATCAGCAGATTGGAGAAGCCCTTGTGGTTATCAGAAAGTTGATAGCTAAGAAGTGAGTCCACATACTGCAGAAATAACACACAGGCAACATTGTGGTGGCAGTTGCTATGCTGGCACCTTTGGGACATACTGCACCATCTGCCCCTACTTCTACCAGGCCTGGAGTGCCCTCTACTAGTGCTCTGGCAATGGCATATTCTCAGTCTGCTGCCATGGCCTCTATCCCTACTACTTGGCAACCCCCATCTCTTCCTCCAGACTTGCTGATGTCAAGTGTTCACACCAGGGCCACACCAGCTCTGGAAATGGACATGACTTCACCAATGACCCTCTCTACTCTGGTGCCTGATGTGTTGACTTGATAATACAATACACCTTTGGACATTACTCCAGGGGGGCAGAATCAGCTGTTGCATGCTACAGTCAGCCTTTTCAGAGGCATGGTTAAGTAAAGATGCTATTTGTCAGGTCAACAAACCTTGAGGGGGGGTGATGTAAGGGGACAACTCTCTATGGGGACTCCACTCTATTTGGGCCTAGCCCTATGGACATACCAGACTGGCTGCCCATCTCTCCCTGCTCTGCTCCTGTCACTTAGTAGTTACCTGCCATAGACATCAGACTCTATATCTCCTTTTGTTGTATTGATTACTCATTGCTTAGCATACCCAGGCTGCTTACTACATACAGTATTAGTCATAGCACAGCCACAGATGTAGTATATAAGCTGGTTGCAAGGATAGAATATCCTTCCACTGATCAATAGCAGCATCTATCAGGTCTATCCACTTGATCAATTGTGAGCTTCCTAGCATCATCTGAC